>JAENPR010000213.1:600000-884044 GCA_018135685.1 Themeda triandra
CACATATGAGAGACTTAGAGGATCATACAAAGGAATCTCTCGAGTTTTATTTTGAAAACTTATAAAAAAACTCCGGAACAATAGTGGAACAAAGAACTTGAGACATAGTGCTTGACTTGATCTTTTTGTCTTTCAATTGCTCAAGACCCAAGTTAAGGCTAAGAAGCCCCATGGTTAAAGGTAATATGGGGTAAGTTAGAAAGTCAAATCAGTTTATTCTAATCCGTAGGAGCATTTTGGTTTGAACGCATTTGTACTTTTGAGGAGTGAAAACATTGAAGCAACTCCCGATCCGTAGCTAACTTTAGTGTTTGCTAAGGAACTAGCAAAGGAGTTTGCATAATTTTTCCAGCCGTCTCTAATTGTTTTCCTCATTTGTTCTTTGCTTCTCCAGTTGGAGATTCCAAAGCAACCATTTGATCCAAATGTCTTCAATGCAGGTTCTGTTTATAAACTTGTTGGAAAGGCCAGTTCCTGTGGGCTATGCATATCTTGAACCGTCTCCACACCAGGTCAGTTTTGGATTGGTATGTACAAACTTTATCTTGGGTAGTCATTAGTAATCCTATGTGTTGACCTATTATTAATTGTGTACAGATTTGGTGATCCAAAGCTTCAGAAACTAGACAGTAAAGCTTTTGCTCAAATGTTTCAGAAGACTTGTGCAGGGAAAATATTGGCATGTCACATGCAGCTGCTGAATGCAATTCGTAGTGGTGACTACTTGCCGGATAGGTTCGTCAATCTTGTTCTTCAGCTGACTAACATTTTTTTTTGCAATAATCTGACTAATATGTGTGGCTTGATGCTAATGAAAAGGAATTTTGTGCCTGTAAAGTGGTCTTTTGTGATGCTAGCATCTCACATCATCTGCATTGTCCTTTATTTTCTTTGTCTTGTATGAGAGAAAATTCTCATTAATTTAGTTGATTTCAGCCACACTCAAATATTGTGTAGCATAGTTGTGACATGTTGCTTCTGGACCTCGTTATCCAGGCACCACAATCGCCAAGTATGTGTCAATGTGGCTAAGGATGAGAGTTGCTGAGGTGCTAGTGGCACAATGAGCGAAAATGAAGAAGTGCTTTGTTATTTCTCGAACTCTTAGAATGGTGTCAGTTCATATTAGGTTGGCTTACCAAACATAGTCTATCTGGTCATCTGAGTAGCAAATGCTAACAACTACACGGGCTGTTTCTGGTATTGGCTATGACTGCTGTACCTTTCTGTTTCTAGTATAGTCTATCTGGTTATCTGAGTAGCAAATGCTAACAACTACAGGGAATAGTTTTGATAGTTTCGAAAGGAAAGTATACTATAAGCGGTGCATGTACTACAGAATTACCATACTTGAATCCGCAGTCAAGTTTAAACCTCAACATGCTTTTGTGTTCCTATAAAAATCACTTCCACAACCAGTAATTGCATACCAAGTACTGCTTTCCATGAAGCGGGGCGATGCTGTTGTACAGCAGGTTTGAACTTCAAGTTTATTTTCCCTAAGTTTTTTACCTAGCAATGTTTGTCTGTAGATAGTCAGTCTATGGAGATGGTTGGAACTTTCTCATTCCGGACCTCATCTGTGATGCTGAGAATGGGCTCTTACGGAAGCTCCATTTAGACGTGGAGGTAAGAAATTCCTAATGGTCAATTTTTTGTATCACTCTTTCATTGTGAATACATTTTTGCTCTAACATGCTTATGTTGAATTACAGGCTATTGCGGCTAGTAGAGGTGTCTGCTCCTCCAACAATCCCTTCCGCCCACCTGCCTGCTCGACGCGATCCCACCGGCTGCAATGGATCCCTACAAGGTACTGTTCTTTTCGATTTCGGGTTCTTTTCTCATCGATTCTGGCTCATGTATTAGACTTGATTTTGGTTCCGCCGTCTTGATTCCGCCGTCTCCCCCCCAGTTTTGGTTTTGGCCCACTCAACTTTGATTCTGCTGCTGTTAGATTTTGCCGCCTCCCGCTTGTAAATCCCTTGATATGGAAGGGGATGTTAGCGGTGGTCGATCTAAGGGGTGCATACTTGTTTGGTAAGGGAAGGGTAGCTCCAGGGAGGTGAGAGGGAAGTGCGAGAGGGAGGGACAGAGGTGCAATGGAGGCACCGGAGAACGTGAGAGGAGCGGATGCGCAAGACAAGAGAAGGGAGCGACATTGGAGAGGGGATTGGGACTTTGTATGCTAGGAGGGTAGGGGCCCATGTGCTGCCTGGTGGGGTGGGCTAGGCCACTTCTGACTTCTTTCTTTTTCTTTTTTCCATATTCCATGGCTCCATCCTGCTATTGTGCATTTTCTTTCGAATCAGTCACTTAAGCGTAAGGCTAAGGCAGTAGTTAGTCGCCATGCCTCGCCTTATACCACCCTGATAACCCATCAGCCGACCCAGCTACAGAGCTTGAGTTGAAGCGGTAGTAGCAGCGATGTACTCCGCGTCACAAGACAGGGCCACCACCTGCTGTTTGACCAAGTGCCAGCTTACAGGCGAGGTCACTGTAGCTGTACCTGATGAAGTGCTCCGCATGGGGGGCACCTGGGGTAGTGCAAGCCGTAGTCGGAGGTGCCCTCGACGTAGCGTAGGATCCTCTTGACAGCCTGCTGATGCTCCGTCGTCGGTCGCTGCATGAACCGTTTGATGTAGCCCACGGCGAACGCCAAGTTCGGCCGCATGTAGATGAGGTCGCGAAGGCTGCCCACAAGGCATCGATACTCCGTGGCGTAAACCTCCTTCGCTGTGCTATCGCGGCTAAGCTTCAGCCTCTCCTCCATGTGAGTGAGCTGGATTGAAGCTGGTGAGGCCACCCATCTCGACAATGCGCTTGGCTTAAGCGGTCTAGCGAAGAGAGATGCTGGAGTTATCTTGGTGGACCTCGATCCCTAGGTACTCATCTGGAAGGTGGCCTTCATCTCGCCTTAACGCTTTCACCTCTTCTTCCTTGGTGCCGGTGATTACCAAGTCGTCGACGTAGACGCCCACCAGCTGGGCGTTACCTCCCTTGCCCCGCCGGTAGACAACAGCCTCATGAGGGCTCAGCTGATACCCCATCTTCTTGAGGGTGGTGTCCATCTTGTCGTTCCATGCTTGAGGTGCCTGCCGCAAGTCGAAGAGGGCCTTGCGCTGGCGGAGAATCTTGTTCTTGTCGGGGTTGTCGAATCCTAGCGGCTGGCGGACGTAGACCTCCTCCTTCTGGTCTCCGTTGAGGAAGGCAGACTTGACGTCCATGTGTTGCACACGCCAGCCCTCCTAGGCAGCTAGCGTGAGAAGGTGAACGGACTCTATATGCGTAATGGGCCTGAAGGCGTCATCGAAGTCGACTTCCTCCTGTTGAACGAAGCCACGTGCCACGAGGCGGGCCTTGTGCTTGATCACCGCGGCAGCCTCATCCTTCTTGAGCTTGTACACCCACTTAAGGGTGATGGCGTGGTGGCCAGCTAGGAGATCCCGCTAGCTCCCACGTCTGATTCCACTCGACGACCTCCATATCCTGTTGCATCGCGGCGCGCGAAGTCGTGCGTCACCAACCCAGGGATAGACAGATCGCCGAGGATGTTGTCCATGGTGCGGTAGCGTAGAGGCTCGTCGTCGTGGTACACATCGACACAGTCCTCTTCGTTGGACAGCGGAGTGGTCAACTCCACCGTGCGTTGACGGGCCGAAGCTGCTGGTGCCGATCTTGGAGTGTTGGTGCCGGTGCAGGAGAGTGGGGAGCCGGAGTAGTAGTATGGGGTGTATCCGGCTCTAGAAGTGGTGGTGGACTCGCCGGAGCTAAATGCGAGCCGGGTGCCGAGGAGGACAAGCTCGGTGAAGATGTGCTGTTAGCTCCCACGGCTCCACTTAGTAGATGTAGTCGATGACGAAGTCCCTAAGGGTGCCCAAAGCGCTCGTGCCACCGCCAGGCCTCGTCGCCGCGACGGGCTGCAAGGCAGAGGGGTTGCGCCACCTGCACGTGAAGGACATAGAGGCGGTAACCCGCCCTGTTCACCTTGGTGAGAAGTTGGCGATGTGGTCCTAGATATGCAACACCCCGTCGATCTCGACACGGAGCTGTCCCAAGCTGATGATGGAGTTCATTAGCATGGGGATGGAGTAGACACCGGTGAGTATCTTGTGCTCGCCGGTCTTAGCGGTGAAGATGACGGAGCCAATTCCATTGATCTCCACGGCGGAGTCGTCACCGAACTTGACGGAGCCTCGTATGTCGGAGTCGACCCCTGAACAGTACTCACGACGCCCAATCAAGTGGTGGTGGCACCGGTTTCGAGGTAGTCGTCGGTGGAGCCGATGCCGCGGAAGGCGTGAGCCCGTGTCTCGTTGAGGTGGAGCGCGGCGGAAGTAGAGTGCAGCTCGATGCTCCCGTGGACGAGCAATAGAGCCGCATCCTGACCCTCCTGTGCCTCCTGCGCTTGCGCGACGTGTGCCTGACTTTCGCGCCTCGCTCCCCGGCAGTGGCTGGTCTTGCCATAGTTGTTGTAGATGTCGTCGCGGTTCGCCTTGCGCTCGTCGTCGGTGCCTCCAGGAGCACCTCCACGCCCCTTGGGAGCCTTGTCCCACTTGCGCGGCCGGCGCTTGTGGGTCCTCTCGATGAAGCCGAAGACGCCTCCCTCTTCTTCCCTTCTTGCTGGTGAGCGAGCCACTGCTCCTCGATGAGAAGCTTGGGCTCTGAGGGCTGCTGCTCATGGTGGTCGACAGAGGCGGCCTGCCACCTACTCGATCGTGAGCACCTCGAAGTCCAACAACATCTCGATGGCGATGGCGACCTACGTGTACTTCTTGGGGACGACTCGGAGAATCTTCTCGATGGCTCTCTGCTCGGCGATGTCGTCATCGCCGTACGACACCAACTGCTGCATTATGGTGGTGAGGCGGAGAGCGAAATTATCGATGTCCTCACCTGGCTTGAAAGCCAGGTTCTCCTACTCCTTGCACAGCTGTTGCAGCGTGGCTCGACGCGCGTGGTTGCTACCGATGAGCGCCGCGACGATGGAGTCCCAAGCGTCCTTGGCGGTGCGCTTGTCCCCGATGGAGGACATCATCTCCGGCGTGATCGAAGCGATGAGCGCCTCCAGCGCCCCCCGATCCTCGGCGAAGGCAGCGTCGCCGTACTCGGCCGCCTCCCACATGTACCGCGCCTACATCTTGACCTTCATCACCATTGACCACTTTGTGTAGTTTGTCTTGCTGAGCATGGGTCAGTCGCCGACGATGCCGGAGTCCTTGACGATGTGCTAGACGAAGGGCAAACAGCCAGGACGTCCACGGCGACCACGCCGCCGCTCCGGGGAAGGGGATCCGCGCCGCCTGTGAGGGCTCCGCGCCAGCGTCCTGTCCACCTGGCTCGCGGTGATTGAAGCCGCGCCAGACACGGTGCCACACTACGTAGTCCAGATCGGTCTCCAGCTTCTCAGCCTCCTCTGGCGCAGACGTTGGACCTCCATGGCGTGATCGATGCGTGGATCACGCCAGGCGTCGCATCTGTGGCGGCCTCTTGGAGCACCAAAGTCGCGACCTTCCTGGTCCCGCACCGGCTCGTTCTCGATGTCGCGTTCCGCACGTCCGCCCAGGCTGCTCGCATCGCGTCCATCACGAATGCCCGCGTCCGCTCGCGCGTCAAAGGCGGCTCCGCGTCGATCCGCATCGGGGCCACCTGCTCCGTGTCCGCCAAGGCCCACATGGCAAGTCGCATCGCGTTCGCCGCGACCCGCGCGTTCGCGACCATGTCTGCCATTGTCCGCGTCGCCCGCATTCGTCTGGTCATCGCCTACATTCGCGTCCGGCTCCGCACGAAGGGCTGCAACCGCATTCATAGCCTCGCGGCCGCATCGGCCACCCAGGTAGCCTGCAACTCAGCCTCGGCGATACGCGTTGCCTGAGCCATTGCGTCCGCTTGCGCGCGTGCCTGTGTTGTGTTGGAATTGGCTCACTATGGCCTTTTGATTGAATTGGAAAGTTGCAAAAGCAATTGATACAAGGGGGGTGGTGCTTCAGCTTATATAGAGTTGAGCTCCTAACCACTACCTAGCATATTCCTTGCTAAAGCAAGATGCCATCTTATTACTTTGGAGCCAAGGCATTTCATGCTCATCTTGAGAGCCAAGTAAACTCGCTACTGCATAAAGTAAATGCTGAAAAGTAAGAAGTGTAGGCTAAGGCTTAATCCTAACATGCTGCATCGGCATCCATGAGTCGCTGTGTGCGCTCCGTTGTCTGCCTGCACTGCCCAAAAGAGGTGACACTCTTGACGGAGGAGTGGGAGGAGTGAGAACAGGAGTGGCTAGCCATGACCGGATTCGATGGAGAAGAAACTCTAGAAATGAACCCTAAGGCTCTGGATACCAATTGTTGGAACCAAACTCAGATTTGGGGCTAGAATTTCATTTCCATTAGCCTTACCACAACCATAGCAGGTTTGGGTACATATAGGGTAGCTTCTTGCTCCTTAAGAAAGGATTATAGCATATTCTCTAGATGCTAAAGTAGACGTGTAAAGGATAAGGGTGGTGACATAGCAACCACCAACTACTCTAGGTAGGAAACCTAAGTAGATAAGCACTAGACTTATGCTTTCGGTAGGTGTGGTTCTCTCAGTCGTTTGAACTCAGGCGAGGTCTGGGAACACGACGTCATCGAGTTGCTGTCGTGGTCACGGCACAAGGAGGAAGACAGGCGGCTAGGGCTCCCTGATGAAGCCGGCAACTAAATTAGTTGCTTCTATTTAATTCTCTCCAACCAATGTTTACAAATTTTTAACCCCTAGACTCGTATCTTTTAGTGTTGGAATTGGCTCATAGGAACTGACAGAGGTCAGTTTGCCCCCTATGGCCTTTTGATTGTATTGAAGGTTGCAAAGCTTAAGATACAAAGAGGAGGGGTTCAGCTTATATAGAGCTGCCCACTACTAACCACTACCTGGCATATACTTTACATAAAGCAAAGATGCCATCCTATCTACTTGGGAGCCAAGGCAACTCATGTTCATCTTTAGTGCCAAGCAAACCCTGCTGCAGGAATTGAAATGCAAAAAAGTAAGATACAAGTGCTAGGGACTAATGCTATCAACTCCCCCTTAGGCCTAGCACTACACAATCTTCTTCAGTCCCCCTCATCTCCTGAAACTTTGATCTGCCCAGGGACTTGGTGAGAATGTGAGCCAACTGGTCTGTGGTAGGGATGTTGATGGCCTTGATGCTACCATCCTCAAGACAGTCCCTGATGAAGTGGAACTTGGTCTTGATGTGCTTGCTCCTGTCATGGAAGACAGGGTTCTTGGCCAGGGCCAAGGCAGGCTTGTTGTCCACCCTGAGCTCCACCACCTCCACCTCCCTGCCCAAGAGCTCCCCGAGCAGTCTGGACAGCCAGAGGGCTTGTGTTGCTGCAGAAGCCACAGCGATGTATTCTGCCACGCAGCTGGACAGGGCCACCGTCTTCTGCTTGATCGACTGCCAGCTGACAAGGCAGTTTCCCAGGAAGAACATGGTCCCGCTGGTACTCTTGCTCGTGTCGACGTCGCCGGCGACATCGCTGTCGCAGTACCCGACGAAGCGCGCCGTGCTGGTGTCACGCCCCAAAATTTCTTATTTTGGGTTGTGCATAAAAAAACAAATAATTAAATTGAATGTTTTAATATTTGGATACAATTTACTAAGTTTAGTTTGAGCTAGCGCAAGTTTAATTATGAGAAAAATATGATTTTACAATCTTTTCTAATTTAATTTGAAGGGCTATTGCTCGATGTGAGGTTTGCTAGTTGATTGATGTTGTTTGCGAGTAAATTCTTAAACGCGTGTAATAAGTCGATCTTTCTTCTTTGGCATGCCTACGTTTTCTTTTCTCTGAGACCAAATTCTCGGTGTCTCTGATCATCTCCATATCTATTCCTTTGCTTCCATTTGTTCCATGCGCCTCTTTTGCTTCTTAATTTCTTTTGGCAAAATTCCTTTTTCCTCTTGATTTGTGCATGGTCGATCTCCTTGGGGTGTATGTGCCACTCACATGCCAAGGATCTATCTTTATTATCTATAAATGGCAATCTTGTTTTCAAGAATTTTCCCGTGAAAATAATCTAGTCGATCATAACCCTCCTGCCTAATCCTAGCACATGCAAGACCAGCAAGCCAGATTCAAGTCCTATAAATAACAAGCTCCAGGCTGCATATTTTCTTCTTGTTATATTATTTTTCTCTCTGCAATATACAGAACAGATGCCCTTCTACTTCTCGCATGCGCACGTCCACCAGGACTAAGCCCACGGGTTCCCTGCTCCACTCATCTCCTGCCCACGTCTCCAGCGCTGAGAGGACCCAAGCCCCATCTGCACGTGTTAGGCCAACCATCTCCTTGCTCAGTTCGTGGGTCATCTCCGTCCATGCAGGAGATTGAAGCCATGCGAACCAGTCCCGCACGGACCGATCCCAGCAAGCGTCGTCCGCTCAACAGAGTCTCCCCGGTGCCATCTTATTCACGCGCGCGACGGTGCCCATTGCTCCCACCGCTTCATGCACGACAACCCACAGCCTCCCGTGACTCCATACAGCTCATCAGCCTCGATCCGGACTCCGGAGACGTGGATCATGCCCGCCATCGTGCCCGCAGCCAAGCACCTCAACCCTTCGTCCCTTTTTCCTCTCGGCCTCATGAAGAGCCGTAACCGAACTATCTCCCTCGCCACAGCAGCCGCGCCAAGCCCTAGCCGCCATCGACGGTTGCTGCCGCCGAGTTCGTTTCCTCGGTTCCGCCTCTTCAAGTTTCGCCTTCATCTGTTTAGCACCCCGGTCAATCTCGTTCATCTTGTGGCGCCGTCATGTGCAGGAACATCGCCGCCTCGACCAGCCGCATGTTCGCCTGTCCAGTCTGCAACTTCATCTTTCACGGTGGTGAGCTAGCCTTTGCCCTGTCGATCTCTCGGTATTGGTTCCATGGAAAATAGAAGCATGTACGATCTCCAGCGAAGCTATCTCAAATGCCGATCATGGCCATCACCATACGTCATGGCTAGCTAGCTTGCCTGCTTTCATGACGTCGTGATGACACAAGCATGATGTCATCTCGTATTTTTGGCCGTTTTGCTGTAGAAAAATAATTCCAGAAATACATTCCAGATACACTTATGAATACCCATCACGATGGACTAGCCTCGAACTCATCCCTTGAACCATGATGTCTATGGTTAATTCTATTTTAAGAATAAATATGGTTCCTTTTAATTTTATAAGATAATTAGTGATCTTAATTCTATTTATGATGTCATTAGCCTATTTTGGTTCATAAAATAAATATAAGTAGTTTTATTCTCTTTAGGTAAAATGATTAACGATGCCATAATCATCAATTACGATGTTTCCTCATTACTAAAATAAAAATCTTGGAAATGAACCTTAAAACTCTGTAAACCAACTTTAATATTGTTATTTGTTAATACTATTTTGTTTCTGAATAAATTTGCTTAGTCTAAACATGCATATATAAAACCCGATAGTTGCGTTGACATGTCTTACGTCTCTTTAAAGTAAATGCGTAAATGGATTAAATGACACATATGTGTTTATAAGTAAAACATGGATAGATTTAGCATAGGTCTACACTTCGATCTTTTGTAATAAATGATAATGTTTGAATTACTTAAATAATATATAATATTTTCCCACTAAAATATGACTAAGGTCTAACTTCGACTTTATACATAAATGTAATTGACTTAGACCAACTTTAGAATATTTTTAACAAAATGTCCATCACCTTGTTTCGATAAAACTAATATAAATCAAGCACGTAGGTTTTTCTTTTCTTTGATAATATAATGTTCTCCATAGTCATCTTGAGCGTTCTCGCGACCATAGTAACGTGTTAACTTTTAGTACGTTGTTTTGCCTTTATTCTTAGTTATCTCTTTTGTTTGCTTGTATGTTTGTTGGTGTGCTACGATTAGAAGCCAGTAAATGCTGGATAGAGAAAGAGCAGAAAATCGAAGATTCTACAAGGAATGGACAATGAGTGGGAATGCAAGTTTAAGGCAAGTATAGTTTGGGTTTTCCTTCCATGACTATGATTTATGTGGCTTAATTAATGTTTATGCAATGAACGATAAAAATGACTTTTTAACAACTTGAGAATTTGTCTGTAAGAGAACCTCCGGGATTTACCGTACAACTGTGAGAGCTATATGGCTTTGGCTTTAGCTTAGTATGAGGACCTTTTCTAGCTTGTTAGAGGTTACCCTTGTGGCGCAAATGGGGAATAGCAGACTGTGGATCCCTGGGACTGGTTGTATCACATAGACTGACTTTTCAAACCTAGCGGCCCTAACTTGTTAGGCGAACCTTTGAAAGGCTTCATAGTGATCCCTGTCGGCTTTCCTGGGTAGAGAGCTAAGAGGCTGATCACCTCGGGCGAAAGGGTAAATCACGACTCACAGTGAAAGTGTACACCTCTGCGCAGAGTTTAAATCGATATATCGTCCGTGCCCACGGACAGGGCGGCCTTGAATCCTTATAATAGATGATGACTTTTGATTGTTAACATGCTCATTGTTTACCGTTTTATGCTTTACATTATTTATGTTACATTGATCATGGGTATATGGGATCGAAACTACTTGCTATACTTGTTGAGTTCGCATGAACTCACCCTTGTTTTTCCCCCACACCTTAGGAGAAGATTTAGGCTTGTGATCAACCAGTCAGTTGGATCCAGTGGAGTCGACACCCGGCGAACAGAGTTGCCTTTTCGCTATTTGCTATCTAAGGTTATTTCTATTATATTAAATACGTCGGTGTTTCGTACCTGAGGGTGTCACACCAACAAGTAAATTTCTAAGCGTGCTCCCTAATCCGGATGGTGATGCAAGAAGAACACAATCATTTTTATCCTGGTTTAGGCAAAGAGTGCCCTACGTCCAGCGCGGGGGGGGGACCTCTTGTATTATCTTGCACCGAAGTGCTTGCACTGGGGCGTGTACAAGGGAGACCTGAGACTTAGTGTTGTGGAGAGTGTGTGTGTGTGTGAGAGCTTGAGAAGCCTCCCCTAAACTAGGCCCTGGCGTCCCCTTTTATAGGCCAAGGGGAGGCTCAGGATTACATGGTAGCTAGGGCGGTCGTGGGCGTGACGTCGAGGCATGGGCGTCGGGTCGAGTCGCTGGAACTGTAGATGCCTCCTTTGGTCCGGTTTGAGGCTGTGGATTCACGCTTTGATCCGGTTCGAGCTGTAGCAAAGATGGTTGATAATGGTCGACGGTCCTCCTCGACGTGGCCGGGGCGTAGTCAAGGCGTGGGTGATGATGGTCTCCCGGAATTCGCAAGATGGGCGTCGAGGCGGGATGGACGGGTCATCGCCTGCGCCGTACCCGAGCCGCGTTAGTCATCATTCCTTGAGCGGGGGGAGACTACTTCAAGGGGCAGGTGGCCCGAGTGACGGGACTGAGCAGAGGGTTTGGTGGCACGGAGAGTTGACAATTGCGTTTTGATGGGGTGTCGTACGCAGCATAGTGTGCGGCGTGGTGTTGCAGTGGTGCCTGCCACCCTCGAATCCTAGGTATGGGCAGCGCAATAGTGGAAGCGACCGGCGCACTTTCCACTGTTACGCCCCCTGTAGCCATGGGGTTAGGCGGGGCAGGTGTACTATTACACTGTTTCGAGCCCTGTAGCCATGTGGGCGACCCAGGAAAGGTGATCTGGGAAGGCCCGCTCGAGCGGTCGCTCGCTCGAGCGGTTTCCGTCACCGTCTCGAGCGGTCGCTCGCTCGAGCGGTTTCCGTCACTGTCTCGAGCGGGTGAGCGGGCGCCCCTCGAGACGACTGGTTTTGTCGTTCGAGTCGCAGGGCCTGGTCGTGGGCCGGCCCAAGGTGATGTGTGGAGGTGAACGGGGATTCCCTTTGGTTGATTTGTGGGTTTAGGGGAGAGTAAAGCAGGGTTTGCTCACCTCTAAACCTCTAAGTTTGGGACCCCCTAATCTAGGTACCCGACAGTAGCCCCCGAGCCCTTGCTTGAGTGTGAAACTTCATGCAAGGGATCATGAAGTGGAGTTGAAGTACCTAGATTTGGGGTTTTGTCGCCCTGTCTCGAGGGGTTGATCCTTTTTTCCGTGGTGGGCGCGCGAGCGTCCCCCGCGGGGGTAGCCCCCGAGGCCCCGGAGGAATGGTGCATTCCTCTGGGGGCTTTAGGTGAGCTGTTTCGTGCGAGGTTATTGTTAACTGGAGTTGTAGCGCCCGTTATGGGGGATTTTACTAGACCTCTCGAGCCCCTGAGCGCTTCCTGTTCCTTCCTTGTCGAGGGGTGTGGTTTTGTGACTCGAGCCCCCGAGCCCCGTGATGCCGGGATGCTGTCACCTTTGGCGTTTCCCATGGATTCCTCGCGTCGGATCCTAGTGGTAGGAGGGCTGGCACTACCCGCGGTGGGGCGAGCGCCAACCCCCTCTGTGAGCTGGTAACGGGAAATCCAAGTGGGAGTCCATCTCCTTTCGAGGGGGGACGGCTTCGAGGCCCAGGGGCACTCTCATTAGAGCCTGGCATATAGCCTCTAGAGGACCGGCTCTGTTCGATTAGAGCCGGCGTCTAGAATGCCTCTCGTCGACGGGATCTCTTAGAGGTCTTATGCCCTGCCTTGGATACGCCTTCTGGGTTCGAGAATTCGTTCTCGAGCGGGACCTTTCGAGGGCTCCTTCCCAGTGGCACCCCTGACTCGGGTGCTCGAGGGCGGCTGTTCGAACCCGTTCGTGGGTCAGCCTCCGCTCCCTCGAGGCTTACAGGTGGGACCGGGGTCCCAGGTTGCCTTACCGTGTAAGGAACCGTCTGTTCGAGACGTCCCGTCATCGCTGCGGCCGAGAGGAATCTACCCGTTGGCGGCGCGTCTTTTTAGGCGGAAACCGGCGCGTCATGATGATTGTGGCCTGGCGACGGTTCCGTTCCGCCTCGCGTCGCGCGCCCCTGCTGAGTGGAGGTAGGTGGCAGTTGGCAGAGGGATTTAATGCGGTTACCGTTCTTCGGCGAGTCCGTTGGAGTCGCGCGGCCGTCGGATGGCGAAATCTGGGCCGTTGGATGCGCAGAGCGCCGCCCGCCTTGGGCTCTATAAATTTGGGGGAGAGGGTTCCCCGGTTCCTCTCTTCCGCATTCCTCGCCTTCTCGTTTCGCCGCCGGTTGCGCTCTCGCTTCCAACCCTAAGCACCGCCGCCATCGTCGCCGCCGCCGCCGCATTTGTCTTGTAGTAGCCGGAGAAGCCGAGGAGAGGGAGTGAGACTACCCGGGCGTGAGTGTCGCCGGAGCCGCAGTCTTCCACGCCTCGCGCCGCCGCCATCTCTTCGGATTCCTTCGCCGCCTTCATCGCCATGGTGAAGAAGGCCACCAAGGGTGCCGGCCAAGCCGCCGTTGGCAGCAAGGCCGCCGGCAAGGGTGCCGCTGGCAAGGAAGCTGCCCAGGCCCCGCCGCCGCCGGAGATACTTCCAGCGCTCCCGTGGCTGCGGTCGACGGTGAGGGAGGCGGACCTTCAGCGCCTTGTCGACGAGGGGCTGCTCCTTCCCAATCCGCCGGAGGGGCCGCCGGAGTGGCGGGTGCCGGAGGCTGACGACCACGAGCCCAATCCGCCGGATGGCTACGTGCTAAGCTTCATCAGGTTCCACCGGATGGGGCTCGGGGCGCGTCCGAGCCGCTTCATGCGGGCGCTCCCCCACCATTTTGGGGTCGAGCTCCAGCATTTCAACCCCAACTCCATTTCCCACGCCGCTAGCTTCCTCGGCGTGTGCGAGGGGTACCTGGGGATGGCGCCGCAGTGGGATTTTTTCGTCCACATCTTCAAGGCGCAGCTCTTCACCATTGCGGTGAGGGGGGAGGACGGCAAGGAGTGCGGCCGTCGGTATGTTCGAGCGGGCTCCTGCACGCTCGCCGTGAAGAGGAGGAACAATTGGCTCCCCGGCACGTTGACGACGAACAACGCCGGGTGGGCCTCGGAGTGGTTCTACCTCCGCAACGAGGGGAACCACTTCCCCAAGTACACCGGCAAGGTGGTGACCATGCCCGACCACAACTGGGGCTATGGCCACCCCACGAAATGCCACTACCGCCTCGACCCCCTAACGGACGCCATGGACGTGCTCCGCAGCAAGAGAGTCGGCGATGTCTTCTTCAACGTCGCCCACGTCCTCACGGGCTTTGTTGACGGTAGTTAAGTATCAATTTTATACCATCAACACAGCAAGAGAAAAGGACTAATATGAGTTCACCTGTTAGATATAGGGGTTACACTGACAGAATTCCACAAGTTTTGGTGATTGTCTATTTCTGCAGGGGGTTATCAGAAAGAGAACCAAAAGAGACCCACATGTCAGGATTACATAGAGATAAAGACCGAATGGATAAAATTGTATACTCTAGAAGACTCCAGAAGGCGACACCTGAAGCCGGGGGCCCACCTGTCATTGACCAGAGGCGGCCGCCCCTCCACCTCAACCAATGAGGTACCTCAACCAATGAGGTGGAGTCTCGCGGATCCTGCCTCCACCGCCTTTGAGGATAATAATTATCGTCCATTTAGGTCGGTTTGATCCGAGGGCTGTGGTGCATCCTACGGGGCTATATATTCAGAGCCCCTAGCCCCTGGGTGAAACCCTAATTCATTCTCCATTCATTCATCTGAGAGGATTCAGAGAAGCCAGAGCCACCATCTCAATTAGAGCTCTATAGTTTAGTTGCATAGCTACATAGGAATAGATCTAGAGGGAATCAAGCCTAGCTTGGAGTCCGGATCTGTCGGAGTTCTTGGTAATTCCCCTCTACATTCTTGTAATATTCATTATTGTTTGTGATACTATGAATAGCACTTTATTCTATTCTATTCTATCAGAATTGACTTTGCTCTATTTGATTATGTTCTCAATTATATTGTTCTTAGTTTACTTTGATTATATGTTTAGCATAGTTGGACTAGAATTATGTTTATGCATAGGATCGTATAGCGCTTGCTCATTAGGCCAATGGTTGAGTGATAGATATTGTGTAGGCATGGTGCCTAGACCGTATTTATCTGCGATTGCACCCTATATTCCGGATCGTGAGGTAGATCGCGGGAGTGACGGTCTGTTGAGTCCTTTGTAGCCCTTCTCCCGAGTATAGGTCTAGAGAACAAACCTATTACATTGAAGTCATTGCTATGTCTCTAGTCTTCTCCGGTAATATCACTATGCATAGATGTAACCTTTTCCCGCCATGATTGCTAGATGTTCTTGCACTAATCATTGTATGCTTTGACTTTATAGTTAGAATAACATAGGATTATACCCTAAATTGTCCTAGTCCATGCTAGTGTTATAAGCTTAGAGTGCTAAGTTGAGATGGTTACTATTATTTTATGTGGCTATATGCTCTCATTTATCTTATGTCAATTATCATTCATTCCTATATTTTATGTGACACTTACCCGTATGAGATGATCGATACGAGACAAGGTTAAGCTCTCCATTATCGCATGTGCATTGCTCATCACTCATTATCCGAGTGCATTCCCTTCCCGGTGGTAAAATTATAAATACGATACATGGATTACTCCTGGTTAAAATGCTACATCGGTATTATCTCACGGCGCTTGCGGATCCCATATTTATTTCTAGAAGCGAGTTGCATTTATTAGTACCAGCATTTTTGGCGCCATGTTGGGGATGACAACCTAACACGAGTGGCGTTAGAAATGTCAACAAGCATTTTTGGCGCCGTTCTTTGGGGAAGGTTGAAAGCCAATGGATAATGAGCGGCATTGCACTAGATAATGAGATTGAGCAATCTTGTCACCATTCTCTACTCATACGAGCCTTACGCTTGTCTTTCGTTTATTTTATATCTTATGCAGGGTAATGTATGAAAAAGACTACTCTTCCTGATAATTATATTGACAATCCAGAAGCTTTATTCAAAGAATGCGGAAGCAAGTTGAAGAAGACCAATCAATCATCATCATCAACTCAACTTGAAAGTTTATCGAAGCGAAAGTCGGTCTTTCGTTCGAGACTTGACACCAGCGTTTGAAGCCATGGCGAACAAGTCACTCCGTGAGTTCTCGGCTCCCACTACGGATAACATTCGCATCTTGGACTTTGCGGACATCGGGAGCTTTTGAGCTCAAGCCCGTGCCGATCAACATGGTGCAAGCAAGCCGGTTACGTGGGAAGGCCCATGAAGATGCTAGTGCTCATCTCCAACACTTCCTGGAGATTTGTAGCACATTCACCATCAAGGATGTCCCCAGAGATGCTATACTACTTCGCCTCTTCCCATTCTCACTTTTGGGGAGAGCGAAGCAGTGGTTCTACGCCAATAAGGAGAAGAATACTACGTGGGCACTATGTTCCACCAATTTCTTGGTGAAGTTCTTCCCCATGGGCAAGACAAATGCTCTTCGTGGGAAGATATCAAGCTTTCAGCAACAACATGATGAGACTGTCCCAGAAGCTTGGGAGCGCTTTCAAGACTACATCCTCGAATGTCCTCATCATGGCATGGAGAATTGGCTGCTTATGCAGACATTCTACCATGGGCTCAGCAACGGCACACGTGAGACGATGGATCCGCTGGCGGAGGTGCATTCTTATCACTCACTATTCCTCAGGCCACGGCTCTTGTGGAGAAGATGGCATCCAACCAAGGTTGGAGTGAAGAAAGAACTCGGACCCGCAAGAGAGGTGGAGGAATGCACCAGTGAAGGAGGTAGACATGCTGTCTGCCAAAATAGATCTGCTAATGAAGAGGCTCGATGAGAGAGCCACAGAGAAAGAAGTCATGCATATACATGATGCTCGCATGACATGTGAAGAGTGTGGAGAGACTGGGCACACAGGTGCTAACTGCCCAAGGGCGTGAATTATCTCAACAACAACAACAACAACAATTACTATCGTCCTCAGCAGAATCAAGGTTGAAATCAGCAGCAGAGGCCTAACTACTCAGGCAATTATTCAGGCAACTATCAAGGTAACAGCTCCTCCTACAATAATTACAACCAGCCGCCTTTGAGAGAGTTAGTCGAATCGAGGCAAGTTGATGGACAACTTGTCCAAGAAGCCGGCATCAAATGACAAGGTCCTAGAGACACTCGGCAAGAATGAATGGATGGCTTTTCCAATGCCATCAAGAGTCAGCTCGGCTTCAACAAAATACTTGAGTCGCGGGTACAACGGCTTGTCAACCTTGCTCCCTCCGCCGGCCAAGGTAAACCGGCGGGACAACCGGAAGAGCTCGCAAAAACCGCAAATCTTGTTGATATATTCAATGCGAGAAAGTAGGCCGGAGTGACCCATCGAAAGGGTCATGGATTGATTCAACTCGCCAATCAAGAAGGGTGATCCAGGAGACCGGTCATTCCGATCTCCATTGGAAGTACCAACTTCAATGAGGCAACTGTGATTTCGGTGCAAGCATCAACATCATGCCAAGAGTGATATACGAGAAGCTATTCAGATGCCCTCTAGCATACACAACCATGTGCTTGCAGCTTGCAGATCAGTCACTCCGTGTTCCCTTGGGAATACTTGAAGACATATGTGTACGAGTGGGCAACTCATATGTTCCTACAGACTTCGTGGTAGTGGATACAGGCAGTGACGAAAGGTCCCCCATTATCCTGGGACGACCATTCTTGAACACTGCTGGAGCCATTATGTATGCCAACACTGCCAAGATCATCTTCAACATCAAGGGCAAGAGAGAGACATTCTTCTTCAAGAACAGTCTTTGCAGGTTCCAAAGACACCCTCATCGCGGAGAACAATGAGAAGAAGAAGAATCCAGCTAAGAAGAACAAGACCAAGGATAAGAAGACCAAGAAGACGGAGACAGTGAGGATGGTCACTGCAGTCCACAAGGAGCATGACCACTTACTCAAGTCCCCACGTCTGATCAAGAAGGATGACCCAGGTGTCCCAACCATTCAATGCTCCATCAACAGAAGCTCTTTCAATAAAGCATGCGTGACACCGGATCGGGCGTCAACATTATGGCCAAGGTAACCTATGAATATCTATATGGCACTATGCCTTTGGAGCCCACCTATGCACGGCTACGGATGTGGATCGGACATTCCGCCGTCGAAGGAGAAGTGAAGGATGTCCTCATCCAGATAGATGACCATTATATCCCCACAGACTTCCTAGTCGTCGATATGGGAGATGACTACGATCCTCCGATCATCCTAGGAAGACCATTCCTAAACACCACCAGAGCTATCATCTATATTAGAACATGAGAGGTCCATTTCCACTTTCCCACTGAGAAGGTACGCCGCTACTTCAACAATAATTATATAATCACTGAGGGGCCCAAGAAGAACAGAGCAAGGAGAAGGCGGCGTACCGTCGCGTAACAAGAAGAACATCACTACTGATGGATGGGCCGACTATGTGGGAGAAGTGTCTAGATATGAAGATCGGTACCCAGAAGAGAAGAATATTGTAGAAGAGCCCGAAGAGGTGCTACCAGAAGAAAACCAAGTGCCCCAAGAAGTTTCCTCCTCAAGGCCACCCTCTCCAACAAAGAAGGTGTGGAAGGTAAAAGCAAAATCGAATCAAGTCCTACACAAGAGGCGACGTCATCGAGGCGCCGACCAATGCGCCCCTTGAAAATTGAGCGGACATGACAAGTCTGTTCGGAGGACTTAAAACCACCGAACGCCGCGCCAAGAGGTAACTTCGTATTTATCAGCATTTCCTTTTCAGCATTGCATTATTTTTACCTTAGCATATTTATTTTCCTACTTGCATCGTAGTGTTATCTCTACATTAGAAAAGAAAATAAAGACGTTATGCATTTGCATCCAGAAAATCGTTAAGCCCCATGTGGATAATCATTCACTGTGGTGGCACAAAAATAATTTCTCAGCATATTTATCTTTCCTGTCTCGCATTCCTTAAGTAATAAAAAGATAAAAATATTTCTTGTGATCTGTTAGAATAAATTTAAGTTAGGAAGTTCTAGACAACCAAGGCCAAGAGGTTTTATCACTAACGCTTAATCAGTTCCACAAGCTTTGTTGTCTATTTGAGTTTCACAGAACATCAAGGATCAAGAAGAGCTAACAAGCGAAGGACATCCGGTCCCTGTCGGAGTGTCTTTGCCGCGACACTCCGAATTGTCTCCAACGGTAACCATCTATGACACTCCAAGAGGACAAGAACGTCTTCGGTGCACTGTCGGCAACATCGCGAGACTATGTCAACATCCGGCTTGGGGGAGGGCATCCCCCCGTGTACCGGCCTAAGTGTTTCCAACTTATCTATTTATGCCTTATTAGAGTGTGCTTTGTTAAAACAACTAAAAAAATGTATAACCATAGAAACCCTTAAAGATTTCCTTATTTATCTTTTTCTACTTTTGGAGAGCTCTTGCAACTGTCTTTAAAGTGATCCCTAGAATAAACTCTACATGGAGATGATGAATAGTTGCTCTCTAGTAATTCCTTTCAAGTACCTAGTTTTCAACCTTGCACTCTCCCGAGTTTTGGACACAATTTGTTTAGATTTGAGATTTGCTTTCTGAACCTGAAACTTGTGGGTAGCAAACACTTGATCTAAGTCTAGGTGGTTGACGGGTATGATATGGGAAGGTTTTGAGCTACTGTCCATCTTATTCCTAGAGATACTAGAGTTCTGGAGAATTTATCTGTGCATGATGAGTTCCTTTATGATGAGAGTTCAAATTCCTACCACAGCCATATATTCATGCTTACTAGATTAGGAAAACCCATCTCTTTATATAGATCATATTGTAGGCTTGAGAGTAGTCTTTATAGGCATTGAGTGTGGTTATGCTGTGGACCCATAAGGAATCAGTCATGTAGTTAAAGTCAACACTATGTGCTCTCCATCCATTGATCTATGCTACTTCTGTCCTCAGAAGCATGCACTCATTCTATAACTACTACATTCATTCTGTGCTACTTCTGTCCCTAGATGTACCACCCACATATAGATCCATATCCACCACATATTGTGCTATCTCTACCCTGGAGATACACACCTATGCTGCTCCTATCCTGGGAGTACGCATTTCCTCACATACTGTGCTGTCTCTACCCTGGAGATACGCACTTATACTGCTCCTACCCTGGGAGTACGCATCCATCTATCCATCCATCCACATATACATACGCCATTCATTTCACTTCATCCAGAAAAGGTTTTACTCCTATCCTGAGAGTGAACATCTAGAAATAATCATCGCCGTTCCATTGCCTACATAAAAGCTCCAGTCACTATCATTGCAAGTTATACACTCCCCGTTGCTAAAGTTTTGTTTTCAGAGGATTGGTTGCTCTAAAAAAAAAGAAGAGAAAAAAAAGAGAGAAAAGAAAGAAAGAAAGAGTAGCCAAGTCCTTCCTTTCAAGAAGTTTCAAAGTTTCCGAATAAAGGGAGTCATGTTATCCCCAAAGGAGCAAGTGTAGAAGTAGATGTTCACCAAGTGATTACCCCTCATAATCATTTCCTTGTTATCATCATCCCATCATCATCTTATCATCCATTTCCTCATTCACATGCACATATGACTTTATTATTATTTTAGTTCCTATTGGATCCATGGTTTAAGCGTGCAATATATGCAAATGAGTTTGAGTGTCTCCCCACCTATGAGCTCCACATAAGCCTATTAGAAAGTAGGGTGAGAGAGAGAAGGCACTTTCCACTATGCCTTAGTTCCATAAATACCACATATTCGAGAGAAGAGAAGGCATACACTATTCATGCCTTAGAGAGGATCCTGAAATACCACAAATGAGAGACCTGAAAGGTTCATACAAGAAACTCTGAGTTTTATTTCAAAACTTTGCAAAAACTCTGGAATGATAGTTGATCAAAGATCGAGAAACATGGCGCTTGACTTGACCGTTCTATCTTTCAACTACTCAAGACCCAAGTGACGGTTACAAGCCCCATGGTGAAAGGTAATATGAGTAAGTTTTAAGTCAGAATAGTTCACTCTAATCCGGAGGAGAGTTCTTGTTTGAACGCATGTGTACTTGTGAGGAGTGAAAGCATTGTAGCAACTCCCGATCCATCACGAGTCTATCTTTGCTCGGGGACGAGCAAAAGGTAAGCTTGGGGGAGTTTGTTGACGGTAGTTAAGTATCAATTTTATACCGTCAACGCAGCAAGAGAAAGGACTAATATGAGTTCACGTTAGATATAGGGGTTACCGATGTGAATTCCACAAGTTTTGGTGATTGTCTATTTCGCGGGGGTTATCGAAAGAGAACCAAAAGAGACCCACATGTCGGGATTACATAGAGATAAAGACCGAACGGGTAAAATTGTATACTCTAGAAGACTCCGAAGGCGACACACGAAGCGGGGCCCCTGTCATTGACCGAGGCGGCTGCCCCCGGCCATGAGTCGGCCGCCCCTCCACCTCAACCAATGAGGTGGAGTCTCGCGGATCCCGCCTCCACCGCCTTTGAGGATGAATAATTATCGTCCATTTAGGTCGGTTTGATCCGAGGGCTGTGGTGCATCCTAGGGGGCTATATATTGAGCCCCTAGCCCCGGGTGAAACCCTAATTCATTCTCCATTCATTCATCGAGAGGATTCGAGAAGCGAGCCACCATCTCAATTAGAGCTCCATAGTTTAGTTGCATAGCTACATAGGAATAGATCTAGAGGGAATCAAGCCTAGCTTGGAGTCCGGATCTGTCGGAGTTCTTGGTAATTCCCCTCTACATTCTTGTAATATTCATTATTGTTTGTGATACTATGAATAGCACTTTATTCTATTCTATTCTATCAGAATTGACTTTGCTCTATTTGATTATGTTCTCAATTATATTGTTCTTAGTTTACTTTGATTATATGTTTAGCATAGTTGGACTAGAATTATGTTTATGCATAGAATCGTATAGCGCTTGCTCATTAGGCCAATGGGTGAGTGATAGATATTGTGTAGGCATGGTGCCTAGACCGTATTTATCTACGATTGCACCCTATATTCGGATCGTGAGGTAGATCGCGGGAGTGACGAGTCTGTTGAGTCCTTTGTAGCCCTTCTCCCGAGTATAGGTCTAGCGAGAACAAACCTATTACATTGAAGTCATTGCTATGTCTCTAGTCTTCTCTGGTAATATCACTATGCATAGATGTAACCTTTTTCCGCCATGATTGCTAGATGTTCTTGCACTAATCATTGTATGCTTTGACTTTATAGTTAGAATAACATAGGATCCCTGTTTTAAATCGCGGGCTAACGAATTTAGCGCGAGCTTCAAAAAAACACTATTTCGGCGCTATAGCGCCGCTATTTGGCGCTATAGCGCGCTAAAGGCCATCGCGACAGCAGTTTCTAGCCGCTATAGCACCGCTATTTCGGCGCTATAGCGCGCTATTTAAAACAGGGCATAGGATTATACCCTAGATCGTCCTAGTCCATGCTAGTGTTATAAGCTTAGAGTGCTAAGTTGAGATGGTTACTATTATTTTATGTGGCTATATGCTCTCATTTATCTTATGTCAATTATCATTCATTCCTATATTTTATGTGACACTTACCCTGTATGAGATGATCGATACAGACAAGGTTAAGCTCTCCATTATCGCATGTGCATTGCTCATCACTCATTATCCAGTGCATTCCCTTCCCAGTGGTAAAATTATAAATACGATACCTGGATTACTCCTGGTTAAAATGCTACATCGGTATTATCTGTGCGCTTGCGGATCCCATATTTATTTCTATAAGCAGTTGCATTAATTAGTACCAGCATTTTTGGCGCCATGTTGGGGATGACAACCTAACACTGAGTGGCGTTAGAAATGTCAACAGGCTTCCACAACCGCCGGGTGCTCCCTCTTGTCGAGCGCCCGCTGCAGTTGGACCAGATGACCGCCGACGCAGATCCTCTGGCCCTCGAGGCCAGTCGGATGTCGAGCGTAGCCCTCGAGGCCGAGGTAGTCGCCGCGCGAGTGTGTGAGGCGATCGAGGGGAGAAGCTTTGATGAAGATCAAGTCAACCTCTTCCCCATGCGCCCAGACGCCGATCTTCTTAGCAGGGTTCGTCCCCTCGAGGCTCCTTCCTTATTTGATTTTGCTTCCTTTCTGCTCTGCGCCTGTTTTACCGAGGTGTATTCTTGCAGGAAATCAACGACCACGTGGAGTCGCCACCCCCGGTGAAGGAGGACGCGGCCGACCACGAGGTGAGACGCCTCTCATTCTGAAAAGAAACATTCAGCAAATCTCTCGAAAAAGGAGATGAAGGCGCAGAAGGCGGCCGCGCTGGAAGAGAAGCAGAAGCGCGCGGCCAGGCGCCGCCGGGAGAGGGAGATGCGCCTAAGGCTGGACCCAACCGACTGGGATCCCAGCTTGGCGTCGAGCGAGGAGGAGTCGAATCCTGACGAGGAGGACGACGAGGCGACCGACAGCGACGACGCCATCGCCACTCGAGCCCTGACGCCTCCTCGGTCTCGCATGCAGGAGGAGCTTCTGGCGCAGCCTCGTCTCGAGCTGCGCGGGAGTTCATCACTGGTTCGAGCAGGCCAGCAGGAGGGGTCGTCCAACCGCTCCGGCCAGGACGCTCGAGCGTCGTCTCCGTCACGGCGGGAGTCTTCCTCCCGTCAACAATCGTCTACACCGGGCGCGCGCACCCGGCAGCACAGGGCTGCAGATGCGCGCACATCTTCACCAACTCAGGGCGGCGAGCGCCCTGACTCGCGCCGGACTTCTTCCGGCGACCGGCGGCCCGGGCAGGTCCCCATGCGCCGGACTCAGGAGCCCGCAAGGGATCCGGCCAAGGACTCGGCCAAGGAGCCGGTCGAGGCCGCGAAGCCCCCGGGCAGCTCGAGCGAGGCCGCTGAAGCTCAGAAGCCCCCGAGCGGCTCGAGCAGTACCACCGTGGGCGCGGCCACCGCCGTGGGGTAAGTTTCCTATCGAGCCCCTGCTTGTCGTCTTTCCGTTTCGTCTGGGATCTTCTGTGTTTATCTTGCTCTCGTTTTCCAGGACCAAGCGTGCCCTGACGTCGCTCCCCCGCGTCCTGCCCTCGAAGAAGCTGAGGGTCACGGGGGGATCGAGCGTGACCTCCTCCAGCTCAGGTGGCGCGACTCTTCCTCCCACTGCTTCAACTTGGCTGGCGCAAGCCCAAGAGGCGATCGAGCGCGGGAAGCTGATGGCGGCTGCGTCTCGTGCAGGTGCCGGGGCCATCACCGCGGCGGCTGGGGAGAAGGCCGTCTCCACCACTACTGCCTCGGCCGATGCTCTTCTCGCGATGCCGTCCCCCGCCGCTCAAAGAGAAGCGGTGGTCGGGGACAAGGAGGCGACGACTGAGATGGTGGGGACCACGGCGGCCACCACCAACTTGCTAGCGGGGGCCGGGACGGAGCATCACCCGATCACTCTCGGGGATGAGAGCTCGAGCCCGGGCTCCCGCGAGCGGGGTCCCGGCGGCTCATCCAAGGCGTGGCCCAAGGGCTTGCGTCAGCTCGAGGAGGAGCAGAAGGAGAAGGGGGAGGAGGAGGCGAGCTCCGTGGCCACCGAGCGGCCGGCGGTCGACGAGGAGATGGCGGGGACAAGCCAGGTGCCGGAGCAGGCGTCGGTCGCTCCCCAAGATATGGTGCTCGACCCCCTCACCAGGCAACAAGCCGAGGTGCCGCCGGCGCACCCCGTCGAGCTGGCGGAGGCCCGCGTCGTGGCTCAGGAGGAGTCGTAGGAGAAGCTGCCCTCTACCACACGGGAGGGGGCGCAGGAGGAGCAACCCGCCGCCGCACGGGAGGAGGAGCAGCAGGTTGACGCGCAAGGGGAGACGGCGCCGCCCCAGGAACTCCCCTTGGTGGCGCATCAAGCGCCGCCACAGCCGCTGCAGCCGGGGGGGTGCTCGTGCCCCGTCTCGTGCCCGACTCGACGACGGGCGAGGTGGAGCACGTCACCATGTCCCAGGCCGACCACTAGGAGGAGGCGCAGAGAAGGAGCGAGGCGGGTACGGTGATCGACCGCCACATGCAAGCGCTTGGCTTTGGGCCTGCCATCAACGAGGCTACCGAGTCGGCGATTCTGGAGAGGAGGCGACTGGAGGCGCTGGCGCTCGCTCAAGGCCAACTCGAAGGCCTGCCCACGCCGGTCGATCGTATGGTGGAGGCAGGCGCCGACCCGGCGGTGGCGCGGGGGGTGCACGACGCTGTCGCCCAGAGCATGCAAGAGGCGTACCCGCTGTGGGGGAAGGCGCCATTGGCGCTCCGCGACCCGCTTAGTCCGGAAGCTCCTGCGGTCGTGATGAACGATCAGTGCGAGCTCCGGGTTAACACGGAGTCCGAGGAACACCGTCGGTGGCTCGAGACCACCCTGCGGGTTGCGCTGAGGGTTGTCTCCGAGGACATGCCCCGGCTGTCCGCTGTAAATCATCTCGAGCCCGGCCTTTTTCTCATCTTTTCTGAGTTGTCGCAGCTGTTGTTGTTCTGATTTTTCTTCTCATGATCCAGTCGGCGCAGAGCCAGTCCTACGCCAAGTCCGTCCACCTCCACGCCACTCATGAGAGCGAGGAGGAGATTCGACGGCTTGTGCGTCTGGGCCACAACGCTGAGGCGGAGCAACATCGAGCCGCCCGGCTCCTCCGAGAGGCCAATGCCGTGCTTACCGCCGCCAAGGAGGACGCGCGGACGGCGAGAGACGAGCTGGCTCAAGCTAAGTGGGAGGCCGAGACGGTTCGAGAGGAGGTCGAGCGGCTGGGAGAGATTGCTGCGGAGCTCAAGGAGGCTGCGGCGACGGCGACCGCGGGTCTTAACTCCAAGATCCGGCTTGTCGAGCAGCTTGAGAAGGGTCGCCGCCACCTACATTCAAGACCTGCAGACAGCCGCCATGCGTGAGGCTGCCATGAAGCAATCTCTCACGAGCGCGCTCGAGGCGGAGAAAGGACGGGCGGCAGGCTTTCAAACGGAGGCGGTCAATCTCCGTCAAACGGCGACGGAGAAAGATCTTGCCATTCAAGCCGCCGGCAAGGTCCTTGAGGAGATGCGGGTGGAGAAGGTCGAGCTCAACCGCACGCTCAAAGGGAAGCAGGCCGAGATCTCGAGCGCACTTGAGCGCGAGCAGGGGTTGTCGACCCGCTGCACAGGTGAGGGCTCGAGCCGCTCTTTTTGTTCTTGCTCCTCTTTTCTCAGAGTTTTCTTTGCTAACTTGGATCTTTTCCTTCAGCTCTTGAGGCCGAACTGTCCACAGCGCGCGCGAATCTTCAGCTCGTCCAGGAGATGTTGGACGCGGAGGTGACCGCCCGGGCTCGGATTACCGGCGCCATCAACACCCTCAGCGAGCGTTGGGGGTTCGAGCCCGTGGTGGACGCCGAGGGGCCGGAGGCTGGCCGCGGCTACGCTGCTCGGGTCTTCGCTTTCGGGCTTTCCCTGCGTGACCGCATCCGCGACGCCCTCCGTCTTGCCGCGCGCCGGAGCCTTGCCGTCTTTTACTCCGGCTTCGATCTTTCGAGGACGGAGGTCCAGGCCGGGATGGAAGCTGTCTCCGGCGGCTTCGTCTTCGCCGAGGACGAGCAAGAGGGGGCCGTGAATCCGCGGTACGAGCAGCTCCTTGTCGATGCCGAGGAGCCCGGAGCACGGCTGGCGCAGAGTTTCGAGCCTCTCGTCCTTCCCCCCGGGATGTAGTGATCATGACCGGCCTGCGAGCCGAGGTTTGGGCAAGAAGGCCCTTGTAAGAAAAAATACTTTGAATGTTTGTGCGGGTGGCCCATGTGGCCTTTGGATGTTTATGTTTGTGCAACTTCTTTTAGCTTTTCTACTCTTTAAGCTTTCTTTATCCCTTGCCTACATTTGCTTCCTTTTTTGACTAAGTGTGGGGGCCACACTCTAGGCGCCTCTAGGGGAGGTGAGTTAGGGTACCATAGCTCGGAAGCGTAGGAGGCCATAAGCTTGACCGTCCCAACTCGGGGATGCTCGAAGCAGCACGTTTACTTAGTCTCTGAGGGAGCATTTGAGGTGAGAAAAAGAAAGAGTGCGTCGAGCGTTTTTTGAAAAAACTAGAAGTATTTTTTCGAGGATTTCAGGGGGGTTCCCCCCCGGTCTAGCCCCCGAGGGGGGTTTGGCTCTGTGGAGACAGAGCTGGGCCCACCTTGCATATGAACGAAAAAGTAGTAAATTAACTCGTAGAGCTTTTATTCATTCAAACTAGCGGTACATTGCATGGAAAAATGTACAAGGCGTCGAGGCCTAGGGGAAAAGCGACGTAGCTGTTCGATGTTCCACGCGTTGGTGAGGATCGAGCCATCCTCGTCAGCCAACTTGTAGGTCCCTGGCTTCAGCACCTCGACCACGATGAATGGGCCTTCCCAAGGTGGAGTGAGCTTGTGGCGCCCTTTGTTGTCTTGGCGTCGACGGAGCACGAGGTCGCCGACCTCGAAGTCTCTCTTGCGCACGTTCTTCTCGTGGTATTGTCGTAACCTCTGCTGATAGCGTGCGGAATGTAGGAGCACCATGTCTCGAGTCTCCTCGACCTGGTCGATGGCATTAGCTAGCCTTTCCTCATTGGTCTGCTCGTTATAGGCCTTGAGTCGAGGGGATCCGTATTCGAGGTCAGTGGGGAGGACGGCCTCCGACCCATAGACTAGGAAAAACGGAGTAAACCCAATTGCCCGACTTTCAGTAGTTCGCAGGCTCCACAGAACCGATGGGAGCTCGGCCGCCCACTTCTTGCCGTGCTTGTTGAGGGGGTCGAAAATCCTCGGTTTCAACCCTTGCAGAATCATGCCGTTGGCACGTTCAACCTGGCCATTTGTTCGAGGGTGGGCAACCGCCGACCAGTTTACACGGATGTGGTGTCGATCGCAGAAATTCAGGAACCTTTTGCCCGTGAACTGAGTGCCGTTGTCCGTGATGATGACGTTGGGGACTCCAAAGCGGTGGATGATATCGGTGAAGAACTCGACCGCTCGTTCCGAGCGGATGTTGGTGATAGGCTTGGCCTCGATCCACTTGGTAAATTTGTCGATAGCAACGAGCAAGTGAGTGTAGCCTCCCGTCGTCTTTTTGAGGGTCCGACCAGATCGAGCCCCCAAACCGCGAATGGCCACGTGAGGGGGATCATCTGGAGCGCGTGTGCCGGAAGGTGAGTTTGCTTGGCGTAGAACTGGCACCCTTCACATGCTCGAACGAGTTTGATAGCGTCGGCTGTCGCGGTAGGCCAATAGAAGCCTCGACGGAAGGCGTTCCCGACGAGGGTCCTTGGTGCAGCATGGTGGCCGCAAGCCCCCGAGTGCATGTCCCTGAGCAACCTCCTGCCCTCCTCGATGGAGATGCATCGTTGGAGTATGCCAGTTGGACTGCGTCGGTAGAGCTCTTTGTCATCTCCGTAGAGGACGTATGTTTTGGCTCGACGAGCCAGTCGCCTTGCTTCTGTTCGGTCCTCAGGCAATTCCCTTCGAATCAGGTATTCGAGGAAGGGTGCGCGCCAATCCGTTGGTGGGCTCGAAGGCCCATCGATTTCCATGACCTCTGCTCCCGTCGATGGGGGCTTGGTCGTAGGAGTGGGCTCGACAGCTGGCTCCGCTCCAGCCCCCGAGTCCCACTTTACAGATGGCTCGTGAAGGTCTTTGGAAAAAACATCTGGGGGGATCGGCGCTCGAGATGACGCGATCTTGGCGAGCTCATCAGCGGCTTCATTGAAGCGCCTGGGGATATGGTTGAGCTCGAGACCATGAAAATTTGCTTCCAACTTGCGCACCTCATTGCAGTATGCTTCCATTTTTTCATCGTGGCAGCTCGAGGCCTTCATCACCTGGTCGATGATGAGCTGCGAGTCGCCTCGAGCATCGAGGCGTCGAACCCCGAGCTCGATAGCAATGCGCAACCCGGTCACGAGTGCTTCATATTCTGCCATGTTGTTGGAGGCCGTGAAGTGGATTCGGATCACGTAGCGCATGTGCACTCCGAGGGGTGAAATGAAGAGTAGGCCAGCGCCTGCTCCTGTTTTCATGAGCGACCCATCGAAATACATGCTCCATAGCTCGGCTTGGATTTGCGCTGGGGGGAGCTGGATATCGGTCCACTCTACGACGAAATCGGCCAACACTTGGGATTTGATAGCTTTTCATGGCGCGTAAGTGAGGGTCTCGCCCATGAGCTCGACCGACCACTTAGCGATTCGACCCACTACTTCCCGGTTCTGGATGATCTCCCCGAGCAGGAATGACGATACCACAGTCACCGGGTGGCTAAGAAAGTAGTGTTGGAGCTTTCGACGCGTGAGCACGATCGCGTAGAGTAGCTTTTGGATTTGAGGGTATCGGACCTTGACGTCTGAGAGCACTTCACTGACAAAGTAAACCGGCCATTGGATAGGGAGCGCGTGCCCCTCTTCCTGCCTCTCGACCACTATGACTGCGCTAACCACCTGAGTGGTAGCGGCAATGTAGAGGAGGAGTGGCTCGGCTGGTTTGTCAGGTCGACCTGGTCTAGGTGGCACGAGCACTGGTGGGGAGGTGAGCATGCTCTTCAGCCTCGAGAGGGCTTCCTCCGCCTCGGGCGTCCACGTGAAGTGCTCGGATTTTTTGAGGAGTCGGTATAACGGCAAGGCCTTCTCTCCCAGGCACGAGATGAATCGGCTGAGGGCGGCCAAACATCCTGTGATCTTTTGTACCCCTTTTAGGTCTCGAATCGGCCCCATTCTCATGATGGCCGTGACCTTCTTGGGATTGGCCTCGATCCCGCGCTGGGAGACGATGTATCCTAGCAACATGCCTCGAGGCACGCCGAAGACACATTTTTCAGGATTCAACTTAATGTTTTTGGCCCGGAGGCACCCAAACGTTAACTTGAGGTCCTCGACAAGGTTTTCTACTTTTCGTGTTTTGACGACGATGTCATCGACGTACGCCTCGACCGTTTCTCCTATGTGTTTACCAAAAACATGAAGCATGCAGCGCTGATACGTTGCCCCAGCGTTTCAAAGGCCGAAGGGCATCGTAACGTAACAATATATGCCCACCGGGGTGATGAATGAAGTCGCGAGCTGGTCGGACTCCTTCATTTTTATTTGGTGGTAGCTAGAATAAGCATCGAGAAAAGAAAGTACTTCACAACCCGCGATGGAATCTACTATTTGATCGATTCGAGGTAAAGGAAATGGGACCTTGGGACATGCTTTATTTAAACTAGTATAATCCACACACATCCTCATTTTCCCATTCTTTTTCTCTACTAATACAGGATTAGCTAACCACTCGGGGTGATATACCTCCTTGATGAATCCGGCCTTCTCGAGCTTCTCGACCTCCTCGCGGATGATCCTATGCTTTTCCTCGTCAAAGCGGCGCAGGCGTTGCTTCACGGGCCTTGAACCAGGACGGATCTCCAAGGCGTGCTCGGCGACATCCCTCGGTATGCCAGGCATGTCCGAGGGACTTCACGCAAACATGTCAGCGTTTGCGCGAAGAAAGTCGACGAGCACTGCTTCCTATGCGCTGTCGAGGGAGGCGCTGATGATCAGCGCCTTCTCGCCCGAGGAGCTGGGATCGAGCGGGATCTTCTTGGTGTCCTCAGCGGGTTCGAAGCTGCCGGCCTGTCGTTTGGGCGACGGGGCGGCGGCCTCGGCCGCAAGGCAATCGAGCGTTCTGGCCAACTCATTGGACGCGGTCAGGGACTCCCCGTACTCGACACACTCCACGTCGCAGCAGTACGCGTGCTCGTATGTGGAGTCGACGGTGATGACCCCTTTAGGCCCCGGCATCTTGAGCTTGAGGTAGGCATAGTTGGGGATCGCCATGAACTGGACGTAACATGGGCGGCCCAGGATCGCGTGGTAGGTCCCCTCGAAACCAGGCACGTCGAAGGTAAGGACCTCCCTGCGGTAGTTCGAGCGCGTGCCAAAGTTGACAGGGAGGTCGATGCGGCCGATGGTGAGCGCCTTCTTGCCGGGGACAACGCCGTGGAAGCCCCCGGCGCTCGGCTTGAGCTGCGCCCTCGTAATGCCGAGCAGCGTTAGGGTCTCCATGTAGATGATGTTGAGGCTGCTGCCTCGGTCCATGAGGACCTTGGTGAAGTGGGTGTCGATGATGATCGGGTCGACGACGAGGGGGTACGCGCCCGGGTTGGTGACGTGGTCTGGATGGTCGTCATGGTCGAACGTGATGGGCGCATCCGACCAGTCGAGGAACTGAGTAGTGGCGGGCTTCACCGAGAAGACCTCCCTACGCTCCTGTTTCCGCTCCCGGCGCGTCATCTGGGTCGTAGGGCCGCCGTAGATCATGAAGCAGTTGGCAATGGGCGGGAACCCATTGTCGTCGTTCTCGCCAGCCCCGTCGCCGCCCTTATCTCTCTTTGGCTCCTCCCTGTCGATGCCTAGCCTCTTGAAGTAGCCTCGAAGCATGCGACAGTTCTCGAGGGTGTGCTTGGCCGGCTCTTTGTGGTACGGGCACGGCCCCTTCAGCATCTTGTCGGAGACTGCCCCGTCCGGAGGGGGTCGAGGCTTCTTGCGCTCGGCCGCGGTGACCTCGTCTTCCATGACCTCACGCTTGCCTTGCTGCTTGCCTTTCTTCTTCTTCCCATTCTTCTTCTGGCCTTTGCTCGAGCCCTCCTCGTTGCCAGGGGGCGGCTTAGGCTTGCTTCCATCTCCGCCAAAGAAAGCTCCCACGGCCTCGTCACCGGCTGCATAGTCGGCGACGACGTCCATGAGCTCGTCAACCATTTTTGGGCGGTCGCGCCCGAGCTCCCGCACAAGCTCCTTGCATGTGGTGCCTGATACGAACGCCAAGACGACGTCGTGGTCGGGGATATACGGCAGCTCGGTGCGCAGCTTGGAGAAGCGTCGAGCAAAGTCTCAAAGAGATTCCCCAGTCTGCTGCTTGTAGTTTTAGAGATCCCACGAGTTGCCAGGTCGAATGTAAGTGCCCTTGAAATTCCCCTCAAAAATCTGAACCAGATCGGTCCAGTCGTAGATCTGATTGGGGGGAAAGCTCCTGGAGCCACCGTCGAGCGGTGTCAGAGAGAAACAGGGGGAGCTGGCATATGGTTGCCTTATCCTCTCGAGCCCCTCCCAGCTGGCAGGCCAGGCGGAAGTCGACCAGCCAGAGCTCTGGCTTGGTTTCCCCGTTATACTTGACCACGCTCGTGGGGGGTCGAAATGGGTTGGGCAACGGCGTGTTGCGGATAACTCGGCTGAAGAATCGAGGGCCCGGTGGCTCGGGAGCCTGCCGGTCCTTGTCGCTGTCGTAGCGCCCTCCTCGATGGGCGTTGTAGCCACGATCCTCAGCGCCGGCAGCTTTGCGCCGTCGGTTGTCGTTGATGTCATGACGTGCATCCTGAGGCTCGCGGTTGTCGAGGATGCGATCGCGGACGGGGGCCCTACCACCTCGAGGGGGTGCCTCTTGGTGGACCGAGCCCTCTCGCTCGTGTCGTGGTGGGTTGGCCGGCTGTTCCGAGGCCGCCTCGCGTCGCCTCGAGGCCGAGCTCTCGGCTTGCTGGGCGGCCGCGACTTGGAGGAGCCCTTGGACTTCATCTCGTATCCGCAAAGCTTGCGGGTTTGAGGGCGCTGGCATGTCCCGTAGCAGCATGGCTACTGCGATGACATTTTGGCTTGCTCGAGGGAAGTGAGCTGGCTCGACCGGTGCCTCTGGCCGCCCGTCGTTGACAATGCGATTGAAGACGTCCCGCGCCCTCCCCCGAGCGCCGGGAGCTCGAGCCGGGGGAGGCTGGTTCTGCTCGAGGGCGCGCTTGAGCAGTTCCAGGTTCGCGCGATCTGCGTCCATCTTGGCCTCAATCTCCCGGAGCTGGGCCCACTGTGCAGCTCGGGCGTCCTCTTCAGGCCGTGGGTTGGCATGTCCTTGCGGTGGTTCCTCGCGAGGAGGAATCACCTACAAGGCTCCTGCCGCCGGCGTCCCGGCTGGTTGGTTGACGGCAGGAACGGCAGCGGCGTTGTCTCTGGTCTCTGTGTCTGTCGAGGCTTCGCCTTCGAGATGAAAGCACTCGCGAGCCGGATCATAGCACCCCGAGTCCGAGTCGTCAGAGTCTGGGTCGACGCCGGACGGTGTCCAGGGCCTTCCCGCGCTCTGCTCCTCGACCCAGCGGCGCACGTTTCTGACCGTGGTGTTACGCCGTGGACCAAGCGCTCTGTCGAATCCACGGTCCACCGACGCAGGCCATACAATCTCCAAGTTCATGGCAGCGCGCAGGAGGGGGCCAGGGCTCTCCTCTTGCGACCCCATTGTCAACTGGATTTCGTTGGCGTATGTCGAGGCAGCGTTGGTTAGACCGAGTGGGAGCCTGCGACAAGCTCGATAGAGCTCGTGTGGCAAGTAGTTGGGCGACGTCGGCCGTGCGCGCGCTCTAGGTACCACGCCGGGCTCTCTCGGCGAGCGCATGGTGAACGTGAAGCCAGGGTCTACGTCGAGCGCTGTCTGTCCACGAGCCATACCCTGTCACGCGCCCGGTGCCCCGGCTGGGTGCACCACGGCGTCCGACGGGGGTAGCGCGTGAACGACATGCTCGGGGACTTGCGTAGGCAGGCGATGAAGCTGGTGCCGGTGGCGCCTGCGCCTTGGTGGCGAGCCGTGGTGGCGTGGCCGGCGTGCAGCTCCACCGGCGCGCGGGGGTGAGGCACGTCCCCCGCTCGGTTCTCGGATCGAGAGCAGAGCCATGTCGTAGCCTGTGCCGAGCGACACGAACTCCAAACCAGATCACCGTGGCAAACGGGAGCGATGAAGTGGGAGATGCCATCCGGAAAAATGGCGGGAAGTCGAGTGAAACACACAGGGCCCCTACCTGGCGCGCCAACTGTCGGTATTTCGTACCCCGGAGGGTGTCACACCAATAAGTAAATTTCTAAGCGTGCTCCCTAATCCGGATGGTGATGCAAGAAGAACACAATCGGTTTTATCCTGGTTCAGGCAAAGAGTGCCCTACGTCCAGCGCGGGGGGGGGGATTCTTGTATTATCTTGCACCGAAGTGCTTGCACTGGGGCGTGTACAAGGGAGTCCTGAGACTTAGCGTTGTGGAGAGTGTGTGTGTGTGTGTGAGCTTGAGAAGCCTCCGAAAACCCCCTAAACTAGGCCCTGGCGTCCCCTTTTATAGGCCAAGGGGAGGCTCAGGATTACATGGTAGCTAGGGCGGTCGTGGGCGTGACGTCGAGGCATGGGCGTCGGGTCGAGTCGCTGGAACTGTAGATGCCTCCTTTGGTCCGGTTCGAGGCTGTGGATTCACGCTTTGATCCGGTTCGAGCCTGTAGCAGCATGGTTGATAATGGTCTGACAGTCCTCCTCTGATGTGGGCTGGCGTAGTCAAGGCGTGGGTGATGATGGTCTCCCCGGGAATTCCGCAGTATGGCTGTCGAGGCGGGATGGACGGGTCATCGCCTGCGCCGAACCCGAGCCGCGTCAGTCATCATTCCTCGAGCGGGGGGAGACAGCTTCGAGGGGCAGGTGGCCCGAGCGACGGGACTGAGCAGAGGGTTTGGTGGCAGGGAGAGTTGACAATTGCATTCTGATGGGGTGTCGTATGCAGCATAGTGTGCGGCGTGGTGTTGCAGTGGTGCCTGCCACCCTCGAATCCTGGGTATGGGCAGCGCAATAGTGGAAGCGACCGGCACACTTTCCACTGTTACGCCCCCTGTAGCCATGGGGTTAGGCGGGGCAGGTGTACTATTACACTGTTTCGAGCCCTGTAGCCATGTGGGCGACCCAGGAAAGGCGATCTGGGAAGGCCTGCTCGAGCAATCACTCGCTCGAGCGGTTTCCGTCACCGTCTCGAGCGGTCGCTCGCTCGAGTGGTTTCCGTCACTATCTCGAGCGGGTGAGCGGGCGCCCCTCGAGACGACTGGTTTTGTCGTTCGAGTCGCAGACCTGGTCGTGGGCCGGCCCAAGGTGATGTGTGGAGGTGAACGGGGATTCCCTTTGGTTGATTTGTGGGTTTAGGGGAGAGTAAAGCAGGGTTTGCTCACCTCTAAACCTCTAAGTTTGGGACCCCCTAATCTAGGTACCCGATAAATACGTTATAAATTTTTAAGCATTGTTTACTGATACTACCTTTTATTTGTAGCTATATGTGAGATTTGACCCTTAAGGCTCACATATGGTGTATATCTGGTTTTGTTATTAAAACCGGGTGTTACAGCTGGGAGCCCGTAGAGTGCCTTGCGCAGGCGGTACACCTTCCCTTCTTCTCTGGCGACGGCGAAGCCAGGCGGCTGCCGAACGTACACATCCTCCTTGAGGTCGCCGTTGAGGAAAGCGGACTTGACGTCCATGTGGTGCACCTTCCACCCTTCCCGCGCCGCCAGTGCGAGGAGCATCCGCACAGACTCCATCCTCGCCCCCGGCGCGAACGCATTGTCGAAGTCGATCCCCTCCTGCTGCACGAATCCGCGCGCCACCAGCCGCGCCTTGTGCCTGGTCACCGCCCCCTTCTCGTCCTTCTTGAGCTTGTACACCCACTTGAGCGAGATTGGTCGCTGGCCGGCGGGAAGGTTGACGAGCTCCCAGGTCCCGTTCCGCTCCACCGCATCTAGCTCTTGCTTCATGGCCGCCTCCCACGCCGGATCGCCCTTGGCCTCCGCGTGGTTGATTGGCTCGCCAGCGTGCGTGAGATGGAGCTGGGCGAACAACCGCGACGCCAGGCCGGGCGGGGAACCATCCCCGATGATGTTCGTCACCGTGCGGTAGCGGAGGGGCTCGTCGTCGTAGTAGGCGTCCAGCCGGTCCTCATCACCCTCCAAGGGTGTGGTCAGCTCGACTGGTCGTACGGCTGATGATGATGAAGCCGTCGGCATAGCCTCGACGGCGCTCGGGGCTGGAGGCGATTGGGGCAGAGGAGTCCCACCTTGCCCTGCACTTGGACTCCCCTGCTCCCCCGAAGCTGGTGATGGTGACCGTGGCGGCGTCGAGGCAGAGTGCTGGCCTGGAGCAGAGGAAGCCGATGATGACGAGCTTGCTCCCCCTGATCCTTCCTCCCAGAGGTGCTCGACGACGAACTCCATGTCCGCCGGAGCTTGGCCGCCTCCCTAAGGCCGGGAGCGCTTCGGTCGTCCAGCTTCTTCAGCTGCGACAAATCCTTCACGAATGCCACGTAGCCGAACATGCGCAGGTAGCCGACCGCCGGAGCACGGCCATGGCATGCCTCGTAAGGCGTCTTGCCCTGCAGCACCTTGGTAGGGACCCTGTTCAACAGATGAACGGCAGTCACCACAGCCTCACCCCAGTAGCGCGCCGGCTGGCTCCTCTGCTTCAGCAGCGCGCGTGCCATAGCGACGACGGTCTGGTTCCTCCTCTCCACGACCCCGTTCTGCTGCGTCGTGTAGGGGGCGCTCTAGTGGTGCTGGATTCCTTCGCCAGCTCACGCCGCGAAGTCCGCGACGGTGAACTCCAGCCCGTTGTCGGTGAGCAGTGTCTTCATCTTCTTGCCGCTCTTCATCTCCGCGGCAGCTTGAAGGCCCTTGATGGCGTCCGCCACTGTGTCCTTGGTGGTGAGCAGCGCGACCCACATGTACCTTGTGGCGTCGTCCACCAGCAGCAGGAAGTAGCGCCTGCCACCAGGTGTCGCCGGCGTGACCGGGCCGCAGAGATTGGTGTGGACGAGCTCGAGTTGATCCTGCGCGCGGTACGACGCCTCGGACGGGAACGGAGCGCGGCGGTGCTTGGTGATGACCCACGTGTCGCAGAACTGCCCGACGTGCTCGATCGCCGGCAGTCCGCGAGCCAACCCCCCCCGGAGAGTTGCCGCCATAACGCTCGTACCAGAGCCAGGCCATGTCGTCCTTGCGCGCGGCGAGGCAGAGCGGCGTCGCTGTCCCGATGTGAAGGACGTAGAGCAGGTTCTTCCTGCGGTGCACCTTGGCCAGCAGCTTCTTGGAGCAATCCTAGATTCTCAAGATGTCGTGCTCGATCTCCACCTTGGAGCCGGCCTCGTCGAGCTGGCCGAGGCTCATGATCGCGTTGCGCAGCGCCGGGATGTAGTAGACGCCGTGGAGCACCCTGTGCTCGCCGTTCTTTGCCTCGAAGATGATGGAGCCGACGCCGACAATCTGCACCTTAGACTCATCACCGAATCTCAGCGTGCCCCTCGCCGTCGTGTCGAGGTCGGTGAAGAGCTTCCGGCGTCCAGTCATGTGGTGCGTGGCGCCGCTGTCCCGGAACCAGCCATCCATCTTGTCGCCGCCGGCGGAATCGGTGCCGTGGTTGGCACGCGCCTGCGACTCCACGATGTCGAGGTTGGTGTTCTTGGCGTAGAAGGAGCAGGCTTGGGCCTCGCCGCTGCTCAGATCCTCGTCCATCTCCAAGAACCCGTGCGCCAGGAACAGGGCATGATCATCCTCTGCCTCCGCCATGTTCGCCGTGCTACCTCGCTCCTGATCGCGACGAGCATGAGGGCAATCCCGCGCCCAGTGCCCGACCTGGTTGGAGTTGAGGCAGTTGTCGCGTCGATCACCGCCGGCGGCTCCAGCCTTGCCTCCGCCGCCGCGGTCCGCACCTCCTCGATCGCCTCGTTGCCCGCCATCCTTGGGCTTGTTCTTCTTGCCGCCCCTGGGACAGCGCTTCTGGTCACCCTCCTTGGACGATCGAGCCGCCTCTGCCTTCTTCTTGTTGAAGGCCCACCATTGCTCGGCGGTGTAGAGCAGCTTGGGCGTGGCACCACCTCCCTCCAACGCCGCCTCCCGATCTTGAACCGCCTTGAGCCGGCCGGTCACATCCTCGATGGTGAGCGTGCCGAAATCGAGCAGGGTCTCGATCGAGTTGACGATTTGGCCGGAGGAGCTTCTCCACCGCGCGTTCTTCGTTGAGGTCGTGGTCACCATTGAGCGCCATCTGCTCCATGAGGCTGGTGAGGCGCAGCGCGAAGTCCTCGACGTGCTCCCCCTGCCGAAAGGTGAGAGCTTCCCACTCCCCGCACAGTCGCTGTAGGGTTGCGCGCTGCACCCGCTCTCCGCCGACGCGCCGCGTCGCGATTGCCTCCCAGGCAAGCTTGGCGGTGCGCTTGTTGGCGATGGCGGCGGCCAGGTCCGGCGGTGTAGCAGTGCAGAGTGCCTCCAAGGCACACCGATCCTCCTCTCGTACACCGCATCTCCGTGTCGCACCGCCTCCCAGAGACCGCGCGCCTGGAGCTTGACCTTCATCAGCAGGCTCCACTCGTGGTAGTTGGCTCGCGTGAGCGTTGGCCACGAGTTGCTCTCGCCGCGGTACACCTGCACCATGGGAGAGCACCCCGACGGCCGCAGCGGCAGCGGTCCGGGGACCGCGACACGCGACGACGATCTCGGGGCGGGCTCTGCGATCTCGCCTCCTCCTCCTCGCCGTAGTCCTCCTTGTCCTCCTCCTTGATCTCGGCGCACAGAGTCGCAGCCGCTTTCACCGCGGCCTGCGCCGCGGCTGCCGCGGCGGCGGCGGCCTCTACCGCCTGCTTTGCTGCAGCCTCCGCTGCTGCCAGACGCGCCTTGATGCCCGCGGAGTCCGCGTCCTTGCCGCTGGACTCTGGCTTGGCGTTGGCGGCGGCGGCGCGGCGTGCACGCTCAGAAGAGGTAGACATGGCGGCGGCGGCGGTGGAAGGGGAAGAGAGGGGCTTTGCAAAACCCTAGGCTTTAGATACCAATTGTTGGAATTGACTCATAGGAACTGACTGTCAGTTCCTATGAGCCAATTCCTACATTTAGGACTAAATATTCATAGGAAACAAATAAAATAGATAACTTTGGGCACTAATGGGCCCACGCCTGGAGTAACGGACATCGGTCATAACAGACCCCGTGCTCGGTCTCCATGCTTGACCCGTTCTCATCTAGGTGTCCCAAGTGGGGATGTAGTAGACACTGTTGAGCAGCCAGTAGTCATCAGTCATGGCGTTGAAGAACACGGAGCCAACGCTCTACAGAGCCTCAAACGTCGGAGTCGAGGTCGGAGAAGAACTCCTGCTAGTTGCTCCAAAATATTGGAACTTGGACAATTTGGTCTCGGTTAATTTGGTTCGGTATGGATTAGAGCTGAACTAACCGAATAGAGGAGGAACAAAAAAAATCACATGAGAGCAAGGGTGTTGTTGCTTCAGCGCCTATGTTTTCAAGGCGTCGCCTAGGCGTCCAAGGCGGGCGCCTAGGCGTCCAGGTGCTGCCCCAATTTTCCAGACGCCTAGCCGCCGTGAAAACATAGTCAGCACCTAGGTGGGGAAGGAGTGGTGTAGTTGTGCCGGGGTAGGGAAAGAGGGGCGCCGCCGCTACTGAGCACGTAGCCTCTGCTCGAGTCCACACGAGTCACAACCGTGGCTTCTTACCTCGTCGGTCTAGGGTGAAGGGAGTGGGGCTGCGCGTTGGACTGTGGAGTAGAGTCGCTTGCCGGTTTAAGTGGTGGCGGCAGATGGGCGGAGATGACGGCCAGATCAGGAGGGTAGCGGAACTTGGCGCTGATGGAGTGGCGGCTGGGGAAGGGAGTCGGGATCAGGATTTTAGACGTAGGCTTACATATTTATTGGGCTGGGCTGTATAGTATTGGGCCTTCTAGACCTAAGTTTGGTTATTTTTGGGTATTTCGGTTAACATGGAACCGGAAGAACCGTACTAATTTTGGTTCTCCAAAACCTAGAACCGAACCTGGAACCGATTTTTTCGATTCGATTGCTTCGGTTTTGAATCCAATTCCGGTTAGTTTGGTCCGGTTCTCGGTTTGGTTTTTATGCCCAAGGTTACCGCCTAGTCGTGTAGTGGGTGGCACCGGTGTTAAGGTACCAACCATCAATCATGCAGTCGCGTGAGCCCACTCTCGTCAAGGTAGACGAGCGCTATAGTGGCCGAGGCGAAAGGGGAATGCCCAGAGGTCAGCTTGACCGATGGACCGCTTGGATTGAATCGAAATTTGTAAGACTTGGATACAAGATGCTTGGGGTCTCTGCCTTCATATATAACAAGACCATCTACCTACTCCTCATCTCTTGAAACCTGGCCTTACCCAGAGATTTGGTCCGCATGTCAGCGTAGTGGCGATGTAGTTGGCCTTGATGCTTCCTTCTTCCAGACAGTCCCCGATGAAGTGGTACTTGGTCCTGATGTGCTTGCTTCTGTCATGGAAGACAAGATTCTTGGCCAACGCGAGGGCAGACTACTTGTCCTTCAACTCCATCACATCCACCTTCCTGTCCTGTGTAGCAGTAGTGGTGGTTGCAATGTACTCTGCCTCGCAGCTTGACAAGGCCACCACCTTTTGCTTGATGTATTGCCAGCTGACCAAGCAGTCACCCAAGAAGAACATGGTTCCACTAGTTCTCCTGCTTGTCTTGTTGTTGCTGGCGAGGTCGCTGTCGTAGTAATCGACGAGCAGCGCCATGCCAGGATCCAACTTATAGTGGAGACTCAAGTCCAGGGCCCCAGACACGTGGCGTAGGACGCGCTTGACAGCCTATAAATGCTCCATCGTGGGTCATTCTATGAAGCGACTCACGTAGCTGATGGCGAACGCCAAGTCCAAACAGGTATGCACGAGGTACCGGATGCTACCGACGAGTCGCCGGTAGCGCATGGGATCCACCTCCTCTGCCTTGCTCTCATGACTGAGCCGCAACTTCTCCACTGGTATGGGGCTTGGTTGCAGCCCACCATCTCTTCTAGCTCAAGGATGCGCTCGACATAGTGTGCTTCATGGAGGGTGATGTTGCTGGCGTCCTTACGCACATCGACGTTGAGGTAGAAGAAGATGAGGTCGAGGTCGCTCCTATAGAATTGCTCCTTCATTGCGGCCTTGAATTTCTCCACCTTCCCCTGATTGGCTCAGGAGATGATGAGGTCATCGACTTAGACGCCGATGAGTAGGATTGTGCGCCCATTGCCTTGCCGGTATACCACCGCCTCGTGCGCGCACTACTGGAAGCCCATCTTCTTTAGCGTGGCATCCAACTTTGCATTCTAGGGTCGCGGTGCCTGCCTCGACCAGTAGATCGCCTTGCACAGGTTGTAGACATTGCCTTCTTCTTTGGCAATGGCGAAGCCTGACGGTTGATGCACGTACACCTCCTTGAGGTCGCTGTTGAGGAAGGTGGACTTCACGTCCATGTGATGCACCTTTCACCTTGGGCTACCAGCGCAAGGACACAGATAGACTCCATCCTTGCCACCGGCACGAACACGTCGTCATAGTCGATCCTTCTTGTTGGACGAAGCCCCGCGCCACCAGTCTTGCCTTGTGCTTGGTGAGCGCCAGTAAATCTACGAGCCCCCATGTTCAAGGAGATTGGACGGTGGCCGTCGGTAAATCTACGAGCTCCCATGTTAGGTTCCTCTTCACGAACTTGAACTTGTCCTGCATAACCACGAGCCAAGGTGGATCTCCCTACGCCTCCGCTTAGGTTGTCGGACGGATCGCCGGTGTGCCTCAGGTGCTGGTGGAGAGCTGTCGCCGATAATGTTGGTCATCGTGTGGTAGCGGAGTGGCTCATCGTCGTAGAAGGTGTCGAGTCAGTCCTCATCATCCTCCAGCGGTGTAGCTAGCTCGATTGGAGCCTGGTCGGCGGGAGTTGGCGATGGTGGTGGACCTTGGGCATAGGACTTGCATCAATCACCGCTCGAGAGCTCCCAGACTACCCCGGAGCTGGCGAGTGCATCGGAGTAGTGGTCGGCGTTGCAGTGCTGATGCTCTAACCACCTCCACCCCCAATGCAGTGTTGGAAAAGCAACAGAATTGGTGAGCCAAAGGCAATAAACACCTTGGCCTAGCATTGCATTATATAGATAAAGTTCTTCTTGGGATACAAGTTGCTCCTTGAGCATATTCCTAGAGGATAATTGCAAGGGAGCTCAAGCTTCCAATTAAGGCAGACCAAGCATGTGCATAAAGTAGAATTGCATAATTGCTTAGTTACAAACTAAAGATGAAAGCAGGGCTTATCAGCTTCATGCAGCGTGGTCGGCACCCTTGCTCCAATCCAAAGTCGCGCGTCCCATCGAAGATGACGTCACGTGACATGATCGTAGGCACGGTAGGCCTTGACACCGTCTGCATACCCAATGAACACACCTAGGCAGCTGCGATCATACAATTTAAGCACCTGGATTAGTTCTTTGGTGAAATAGAGACAATTGAAGATCCGCAGATGCAATACTATCGACGTCCTTCCGTTGTATGCCTCATACAAGATCTTCCCAGCAAGGCCCTGGTCGGCGATCGGTTCAACAAATGCACCTTCGTCACCACCGCCTCCCCCAATACATGGCTGGTATGCCCCTTGTTGACACCAGAAGTGGAAAACGGTTATACCGCAAGCGTACGATAGTCAATGTAGCCTTCACCGGGAGTATTCCAGGTATCGTATTTTCCACAGGGAACGCGAAGTGGATTAACTAGGATAGAATCGTTAGGCGGTAATCTGAGGGTTTAAGATGTAGGTGTAGAGAGGTCGATCTAGTACAAGTAATCTGGCAGAGATAATCTAAGTCTATTGAGGCAATTCCTTACTGGGGCCGATAGGCGAAAAAGGAGACAGAACCCCTACTTAGGCAACTACACCAACTATTATTTGCAACTTGCCTAGAACACATACGAGGAACTCCACAGTTCCGGCACAGTCGGTCACTCAACGCCGGGCATCTCAATAGTGTGACAAGAAGTCAGCAAAGGTATAGTCTAGACACCACGTCTACGCTAATCTTACTACTCGGATGCTTAGCTAGAGCTCCGAGCACTCTAACAATTAAAGCAATGCACAAAGCAAGAACTTAAAGTACTAAGCCAGAATATTAATACTAGAAAGACTCGGATGAGAACTCACAAGAAGAGTCGCATCCGCTGAGGCGCACCTTGGAGAAGACTCCTGCCAGACAGGGATTCCTCCTTGGAAGCTCCTCACTCCCTTTCCTCTATACTCACAAGAAAGCTACTAATGTAGTCATTCTCCTAAGATGGTACACTTTTACAATGAAGGACTAGGGGGTATTTATAAGGTAGGTAGAGTTGGCGCTACCCCGAGCGGAGGTCGAGCTTGGTGAAGTACTTGGCCCCATGGAGCTCGTCGAGAAGCTCGTCAACCACCGGGATCGGGAACTTGTCCTTGGGTGTACGGCCATTGGGCACGCGGTAGTCGATGCAGAAGCGCCACGATCCATCCGCCTTCTTGATGAGGAGCACGGGCGCTGATAACAAAGAAGTACTGAGGAGGATGATGCCTTGCTCCAGCATGGCGGTGCACTGCCGCTCCAGCTCGTCCTTCTGCAACTGGGGGTACCAGTACGGCCGCACTGCCACCGGCGTGGTCCAGGGCAGCACGTGTATGCGGTGGTCGTATGGGCGGGCTGGTGGGAGGCCGCGCGGTGTGTCGAAGACTGTGTCGTGCTGAAGGAGAAGCTCGTCCAGCAACGGGTGGTGCGGGTCCGAAGCGACCGCGGCCCGCAAGGGGCGCCCACACACTGCCACATGATGCGGCGACCCTCGTGGAGGAAGGACACAGTGAGCCCCTCGAAGTCCTAGGTGAGAGGGCCCAGCGTGCCGAGGAAGTCGATGCCAAGGATGATGGAGAAGGGCGCCCCGCCGATATCGATCGGCACGTCGCGGGCAATGCCCTCACACGGCACACGCTCGCCGTTGGCCACCGTAATGCGAAGCTAGTCACCACCCTGAGGAGCGAGACCAAGGCGCCGCATGGCCGTGCCCTGGAGGAAGGTGTGGGTGGAGCCGGTGTTCAGGAGGGCGAGGAGACGCTCGCCCTTGATCGTCACGAGCACGAGCATAGTGTGGTACGTCCTGATGCCTGCAAGAGTGTGTATAAAAACCACAAGAGCGTGAGCGTCCGCTGCGGCGGCGGCGTCCTAAGGCACAGCAGCGGCCGCGTCGTCCCCGGCCATCTCCTCCTCTAGTCGAGGAAGTCGTCCGCCTCCAGGAAGAACAGGCGGGGGCACGTGCCCCCGCATGTACTGCTCGTTGCAGTTGTAGCAGAGACCCTGGCGGCGCCGTTCCTGCATCTTGGCCGGTGAGAGTCGATGGTATGGCCGGACGGGTGCCGCCGGGGCTGCTGCGCCCGGTGCTGCAACGCCCCCTGCGGCCGGCGCAGCGAAGCATGGCGCCGGTGCTCCGGCCCGGGGCCGCGGCCGCGCCCGTTGGCGTGGGGGGGGGGCCGCGGGGAGGGCGGGCGCCTCACCGCGAGGAGGGTGCTGCCGCGCACAGAGCCTGTGTCTCGAAGGCGCGGGCGAGGAACATGGCCATCTGGAGCTCAGGCGGGGCGCGCATCTCGACGTCGACCCGAATGTGTTCCGAGGGGCCGCCAACGAAGAGCTCCACCTTTTGGCACATGGAGATGTCCCTGGAGTGGGCAAGCACTATCAAGAAATGGTCCGCAAACTCCTGGACCGTGGAGTGGAAGGGGAGGCGCCCCAACTCCGCCATAGTGGTCCGTGCACACCACGAAGTGACGCCCCCAAAGGTAGGGCCGCAAATGCCGCACCGCCTGAACCAACCCGATGAGCTCGCGCTCATAAGCAGCAAGCTTGAGATGGCGAGCGGCGAACGGCCTGCTGAGGAAGGCGAGGGGTCCTGCGCCCTGGTGGAGAATAGCGCCGAACCCCGCGCCGGACGCGTCGCTGTCGACGGTGAAGATCTTGTCGAAGTCAAGCATCTGGAGCACTGGGCCTGTGATGAGGGCGCTCTTAAGCGCCTGGAAAGCCGCCTCGGCGTCATCGTCCTAGGTGAAAGCGTCGCGGCGTAAGAGACGCGTCAATGGCGCCGCAATGATGTCGAAGTACTGGATGAACTTCCGGTAGTAGCCCGCGAGACCGAGGAACCCGCGCAAGGCCCAAGCGGACCGCGGAGCTGGCCATGCAGCCACCGTCGCGATCTTGTCGGCATCCATGGCGACGCCCGCCACGGAGATGACATGCCCGAGGTAAGACACCGAAGAGGCCGCAAACAAACAGAACGCTTGAGGTGGAGACAGTGGGCGCACAGGGCATTGAGGACGATGCTGATGTGCTGCAAGTGCTCTGCCCACGACGAACTGTAGATCAAGATATCATCGAAAAACAGCAGCACAAACCTATGAAGAAACGGCCGCAGGACGTCGTTCATTACTGCCTGGAAGGTCGCCGGAGCGTTGGAGAGACCGAACGGCATCACCAAGAACTCATAATGCCCCTGGTGTGTACGTAATGTCGTCTTGCTGATGTCGTTGCGGTGCATCCGCACCTGATGGTAGCCCGAGCGCAGATCCAGCTAGTGAAGAAGCGGGCGCCGTGCAGCTCGTCCAGCAGCTCGTCCACCACGGGGATGGGAAATTTGTCCTTGGAGGGCTTCATGTTGAGGGCACGGTAGTCGATGCAGAACCTCCAGGACTTGTCCGCCTTGCGCACAAGGAGGACCGGAGCGGAGAACGGCGATGTACTGGGGGCGAATAATGCCTTGGGTAAGCATCTCCGCGCACTGCCGCTCCAGCTCATCTTTCTGGAGCTCAGGGTAGCGATACGGTCGCACCGCCACCGGGGCCGTACCGGGCAGCAGGTGAATACGGTGGTCGTACGGCCGCATCGGCGGCAGCCCCGTCGGGACGTCGAAGATGTCGTGGTGCTGCTGCAGGACGCTGTCCAGCAAGGGCCGCACAGGGGCGGTGGTGACTGCGGCCAGCTACTGCTGTGCCGGCGCGGTGGGCTCCCCAACGCATTGCCACGTGAGAACGTCAAGGTGAGGGCGGTGCAGTCCCACAGGAACGGCCCCAGCGTGCGGAGAAAGTCGAAGCCGAGGATGAAGTCGAAGGCGCCCAAGTTGATGCCGACGCACGTGATGGCGAAGTCCTCGTCCTCGATGCAAATGGGCACGCCGTGCGCGATCCCCTCGCATGCAAAGCGATCACCGTTGGCCACGGTGACCTGTAGGTGCTCGCCGCCTGACGGCGCTAAGCCCAGGCGACGCATCGCCACTCCTTCGACGAAGTTGTGAGTAGACCCGGTGTCGAGGAGGGCGAGGAAGCGCTCCCCCTTGATGAAGACCGGGACCAGCATGGCGTTTGGTGGCTGAATTCCTGCAACGACATGAAGTGAGACCACAAGAGCGTTAGCGCCGTCGGCCGCGTCGGCGGCCACTCCATGACCGGCCGGCTCCTCTAGGTGGGGAGCAAGGTCGGGGTCGGCTGCCACCGCGTCGCCGGCGTCGTCATCGATGTAGTCCACCGACTCGAGGTAGAACAGTCGTGGGCACACATGGCCACGGACATAAGGCTCGTCGCAGCTGAAGCAGAGTCCCTGTCGGCGGCGTTCAACTTGCTCCGCCAGTGTGAGACAGCGAAACTGGCGGGCTGGTCCCTCCCCCGGCTGAGCAGGGCCGGCCACAGGAGGTGCAGGAGCCCGCGGTGGAAGAGCGGGCCGTGCCGGCGGGCGCGCTCCGCGCAGTCCCGGTGCTGTGGACATGGCCGCCGCGCGGCACTCGAAGGCCCATGCCAGGTACATGGTCGTCTGGATGTCCTTGGGGTCGTGCATCTCGACATCCACACAGATATACTCGGGAAGGCCCTCCACTTAGAGGTCGGCCTTTTGCTTGGTACCGACTCCCCGGGCCTGGCAGGACACCACCTGGAAGCGGTCAAAGAACTCTTGGACGGTGGAGCGGAACGGCAGTCGCCCCAGCTCGGTGATGCGAGTACCACGGATGGGTGGCCCGAAACGGAGGTGACACAAATCGACAAAACGCTCCCAAGAGGGCATACCTTCATCTTGCTCTAGGGCATAATACCAAGTTTGAGCTATGCCTCGGAGATGATATGACGCAAGCCAAGTGCGGTCCGAGGCCGGCCATCGCTGACCCCTGAAGAATTGCTCGCAGTGGTTCAGCCAATTCAAAGGATGCTTCGACCCGTCATAGGTAGCAAATTCGAGGCGGTGGGTCTTGGGCAGCAGGCGATCATGCACGTCACCCCTGGGCGGCGGTCGGTGGTCCTAGGAGACCTCGGCGTCGTCCCCCATTGCGCCCTCCTGGAAACGAGGAGTGCCCGGCGCTGCAGCCATAGCGGAGGAGGCCGGGGCGGAGACGTGGAAGCCCTGGAATAGCGTGCCATCCATCCCGCCGTACAGGGTGCCCGCTGCAAACGCCCCCCCATGGGAGGTCAGCGCCCCGGTCGACGGAGCCAGCGGCACTGATGTGCGCGGCGGTGCCGTCGAGTAGACTAGAGCGGCATCAGATCCCAGTGCCCACGGTGGGATCGGTGACGGTGAGTGCGGGAGTTGAAGCTGGTGGATCGGCACCGATTGCGTCGTCGGCACGAAGGGAGACGAGGAATCGTTGGGCATCCCGATCTGCGGCACCGATGAAGACGGCCGCAGTTGGTGCGGCAGCTGGGCGGTCAGGTGACCGTGCATCATGACACGCATCATGTCCTGGAGCTCATTCATGTCGTGGCTCAGGTGAACAATAGATGCGGTCATCTCCTCGGGCATGAAGACCGGGCGCAGCCCGCTGGTGTTCACGAGCGGCAGGGTCGCCGCCGGCAACTCACCGGAGGATGTTGCTGGAGGCATGGCGGGGTCAGGTGTGGATGGGATCGCGGGCGTGGAGGCATTGGTTAGGGCAGCGGAGGTGTCCATGATCGACGAGGTAGGTGATACCAAGCTGATAGGAACCGTAGTCCTTCCCCGTACAGATCGTAGGTTGTAGTTGTGTGTTATCGGTGGACGGGGTTTGAACCTCGAAGTAGCACGGCGAGGCGCCGTGATCTCGCGAGGAAGAAGGCTGGTGGCGTACGAGAGTACAGGAGGAGAAGATTAGGGCTCGATGGAAATCTCCTGGCTCCCTTCAGGAAGCCGGAAACAAATAATGTTTCTGCTTGTTTCCTTCGATAGCAATTACAAATATTTATATGTCTCTAATAATAGCAATTATAAGAAAACTCCCTAATAATATCAATAATAACGACATATATGGGCTTAACCCCTCCTGGCCGTCGCCTTCTCCTAGCCACTGCTGGGCTTCCTGGGCTGGTATGTTATGCCCGTCATAACAGGCCCATTAACCACTATTAGGCCGGCGGCGTGCATACTGCAGCCCGGTCATAACATCAAGTCTTGCCAAATACCTTCTGGTGTAGGTAAAAGCTGTAGCAACCCCAGGATTTTGAAGTGAGTGCTTGACTTATTGATAGATGTTGAACTGCTTGATGTAATTTTCTACATCTATTCTCATGCCTTTCCATGCAAAGTATTTCTTCAGTCTGTAATATGTTGCTGCTATCCCTGAATGTCCTCCAATAGCACTGAGTGGCTTGTTTGGAGAGCTGAGTTGCTGCCTATCCAAACTTTGTCATTGTGCCATGTTGCAATGAGCATAGTTTGGACAGGGCATCAGTTGCCATATTTTCCTTGCCTTTCTTATAAATGATTATGAAATTGAGGCCCATCATTCTAGTCATAGCCTTTCTTTGCATGTCAGAATGTAAATTCCGTTGTTTCAGATATGCCAAAGACTTGTGATTAGTCTGAATGAAAAATTCTCCTCTTTCCATGTAGAGTCTCCATTTATCCACAGCCATTATGAGTGCCAATAATTCTTTTATCCACAGCCAGTATCAAGGAATTTTGATTTCCCCTTTTTTTTTTCTTTGGCCGTATTTGCTGGTACAAGGCGTGAACTTCAACTTCTTTACCCTGATGAGAGGCTTCACTTGCTAGAAGCTGTGTGCGGGGCGGGCTTGCATAAATTTCCCATTTCTGATCTCGAATGGTCGAACTAATGCCTAACCCATGCCTGGTCCTATAGGATAGCAAATGAGAAGCTTTGTGCACGTGCTCGATGTATGCAACCAGTACCAAATGCACACCTGGTGTGTCAAGGAGTTCATGAAGGATTATGGTATGGCCTTTTTCATCCTGTGGCTTTGTTGTTTTTCTCAATTTTTATTGATTGATTTGGAAATTGTGTTGATGATGAAGGAATTGTCGACATTTGGACATAATGATTCTGGAACAAAATACCATTGTAATGAAATAATAAGTTAGTTATACCTATTAAACCTGGTAAACTGATGGGGTTCTTTATGGCAAAAGAAACAAAAAAAATGCAGCTCTTATGTTACAGTATGCACTAGCACAGGCAACGGACTTCTTGTGATGCTCCAAAGTTGATGAAAGGAAACTGGGGCAACGGCATGACTTGCATAACCTAGGTTTCCAAAACAAACAGAATAATGATGAGCAGTCCTATCTGGTTTTGAAATAATTGAGAGCTACCTTCATCCATACATGGATTACATATAGCATGTAACTTGTCAGCTAGCTTATAATACAGAAAAATGGGCTCATGGCCTCCAACCTGGTGTAATGTTACTTTTTCATCAAATTCCAACCCATGGATAACAAAAAAAATTCTCAACAACCTGTGCTTCATTATATTAAGTAGATGATAGAAAAGGGTAAGAACCCATACATCACAACACACATAACACACTCTTCAACATCAGCTGCTGCTAGAAAATAAGACCAAAACAGACAGGGTGCTAACCACCCGGAGCGAGGGCATCCAAGAGAGATAATCCTCGAGCCCCCACCAAAGGCCATGACCTTCTGTCACCTTCCACACGGCCACTCCTTCGCGTGTCGGCGCCTACGCGGCACGGGGGATGACGACGGGACGGGGAGAAGCCGGCTGCGGCGGTGCTCCCGAGCTGGCGAGTCCAGGGAGGCCGGCGACGGCGGCCTCTCCAGGTTGCTTTACCTTGATTCACTGTTGAGATTTCGCCTTTTTCATTTACGAAATGGTTAGAGGTACGACGGGGTTGTTTTGTCGTTGAGGCTAGGACTACAAGCAAGTATGATGAGTTCATGCTTGGCGGCGGCGGCGGCGGCGGGGGTTGCATTAGCATCCACGCATCAAGTTGGAAACTATTTGCTGAAGCTACTTGGGAAGATATAGTCCCAGTTAGCTTACAGCATATCCAATTCTAGTGAACATCTGCTAGGGACATCGTCCCAAGCTATTTCGATTCCGAGCCTCCTGCTAAGTACTGACCTTAGAGGAAAGATCACATCAAAGATTCACCGAGATATATTCATATTAGATATATTAGAAAAGATATCATAAAAGAGATATTTATGTGCCATATCAAATTGATAGATCTGAAGTGTATTATTTGTAGTGGAGTAATAGAAAAACAAAAGTTAATATGCCTAACTGGTAAGTGCACCAATATCTTTCTATGGAAACTTAGTTGAACAATAAGTATGCTAATCCGCTCTGGCTCAGCCTTACAGGATCAATCATGTTTCTTTTCTGCAGCTTCTGTATAATTGAAGTTCTAGAGACGATTGAGGATTTTGTTCAAATGCAATCGCAAGAGATTGAAGACAATAGAGCCGATGTAACAAAATTTTCCTTCTGATGGAAGATGTTTTCAGTTTTGTAGTCTGTGTATCATTTCTCCAATTCTAGCTGTCCATATCACTACCGGATCCACAGCTTTTGCCGATGGCTTGAAGCCATCGGCAAAACAATATAAGCCATCGGAAAAGAGGTTGCCGATGGCAAAGTGACGTGGCCATCGGCAACCTCCCATCGGCAATAAAGTCATCGGAAAACATTTTTTTGCCGATGGCCACGTCACTTTGCCATCGGCAAACTTTTCCGATGGCCGTGGCCCCCATCGGCAAACCCCGCCACGTCACGTCGCCCCCCGTCGCCGACGGCGGGTTTGCCGATGGCTGACGCCACGTGGCCATCGGCAAACAACTATGTTTTCCGATGGCCACGGCCGTCGGCCTATTTTTTTTTTCTTTTAAGAAAATCATTTCCCGATTTTTTTTGCCGATGGCTGTGGCCATCGGCAAACTTATGGTCATTTTGCCGATGGCCTCGGCCATCGGCAAATCTGGTGTTCCCTGGGCCAAATTCCCCAGGCCATCGGCAAACCTGGGGAAATTTTTTTTTCCTTTTTTCCCTGTTTTCTTCCATTCCCAGCACATTTAATCACGAGCATGTTATCACAAGCAATATATAGAACATTCATCACATATATGCGCAATAATACGCCATTTCAAACATAATATAGCATCAAATCCATGTCCATGCCTACAAATCCATATGACAAGTCCAAATGCATCCATACAAGTCCTACATCGGCCAAACATGTCCGACGTGACACAACAAGGTCCAAAATAAGGAATAGAAGCTACCTAGCTCGTGGCGCCGTCCCCTTGGGTCCCCGAGCCCCCGAAGCATCCTCCCACGCAGGCCAACTCCCCGCGGCTGCGGCGCTTGCTGCTGCTGCCACGAATCTTGCCGGGCCGAGCCGCGAGGAACCGAGACGGCCGGCCGGCTGCGCGGCCACGAGTACCCCGGCCGCGTGGGGAACCGAGACGGCCGGGCTGCCCCTGCGTCGGTGGAGGTGTCGGGACGAACGGCTGCGTGAGGAGGCTCGGAAAGGACCCCAACCGGCCGTGGAGGAGGAACTGTGGAGAAGCACCCGGCTGGAGGGCTAGCACACAGAGTTGGGTTCGAACCCTCCAACCGCGTAATGCGCAAAAAGACCAAGTGATGGAATTAGTACTGCGGACTGGCATCACAAGCTAAAGCGATAGGCAATGTAGGGACTCACCGGACGAGGTGCAAGAAAAGGCGGCGGTGGAGGTACCGGTGGTGGAGCGAAGAAAGCGGCCGGAGGCTCACCCATTCCCATGGCACGCATGTCCGGGACATCTGCGACCACGCCGCGGTAGTGCAGCGCAATCGAGGCCGCGTGCTCCTGATAGGCAAGCGTCATCTACGCTTCGGTTGGCTAGCACCTCCGGACCGTGGCCTCGCAATATTACACGAGCATGGTGGATTGTATTTGAAGGCAAGGTACATTATTTGTGAAACGGTCGAACGACGAATGAAACTCCACTTACCCGAAGACCCGCGATCGGCGCGCGCACCGCTTTGCCGCCGAGGCGCTATGGGGACCCGCGGTGCGCCCCCACGCCGGTCTTCCTTGCGGATCTCGGCCGTCGGGACGAGAGGACGGGTCAATGGCGCCGTGGGCCATATAGAACCGGCCGTGCCGTCTTCGCTTCCCTCCTCCCAACCTCATCACGAGCTTAGGGTCTATGGGCTCGGCGGTGACGTCGTAGGTGTCGCCATGGGCCTCTCGAGCTGCGGCGGCGTACTTGGTGAGCTTGTCGTACACGACCGGGCTGGTGTATTTCTCGGGCCCGTCCGAAGAGCTGTACATGGTGGAGGGCGCTTTCGGCTGGGCCCTTGTGAGCAAGGGCCCACCCCATGTACTCGTTGATGGGCGGCCTGGTCGGGGTGGTGCTCCCTCTCGCGAGAAAAACGAGAAAACATGGTTACAAGTAGAGATATATGAAATCCGGCGCTATAAGAAATGGTTGAACACAAGCATACCCATGTTTCCATGAACTCGCCGAGGTTCCGCTCCCCGGTGGTGTGAGACCCCGGACCTCGCCATCTCTTCCAAGCGCTTCGCCCGACGTGCTCGTGCTCCACGTACGCCGCCGGCGTTTGCCACCTCCGACAATCGCACGCCAGCGGTCGGCGTACTTGCCGCACCGGCCCGGAGGTGTCGCATGACATTCAAGTATTAGATCTTCCGAGATAATGAGTTGAATGTGTCACATAAGGAATCACGGCGGATGTTTTCCTACTTATTTACCCGCATGTCTTGCTCCTCGGTGAGGTCGGTCTCCGGCTCACATATCATCTCCCCGGCCCGGGTCTTATCCACCTTCATCCCCCGAAGTTGGCGTAGTAGGAGATGACGGCCCGGGTGTGTGCCTCGTAGAACATGTCCTTGATCCGCAACTCGCACACCTTGTCCCGATGCCGGTCCGCCACATCGGGGTCCCGCCCCTCCGCCAACCTATAGTACAACCGCACACGAGGCATCAAACATCATTCCATTGTTTGAGAAAAGTCCAACAAATGCGTAGTATTGAGATATGCGTTGCGATTGAAAGACTCACCCTAACCGCTTCTTGATCTTCTCAGCGAGGACTTCCCCATGTGCGTCCTTGATTAGGAAGTAGTATGGCCATTTGTCGGGCACGATCGTCCTCCCCTCGATGGTGACCAAGCCAGGGAAGTTTGCCTTAATCACTCGCCCCTGGATGCTAGTGACATGGGGCGAGGACTTCCTGGCCGACACCTTTCTCCAGCCACTGCACAAGCACAACAATTGTTAGTATGCAGTTTTAATTCGAAAATGAAATAAGAACAAGTATAGAAATCAACAATGGATACTTACGTCCCAGAGATCACGATCTGCGGGCGGTCCTCAGGGCGCGGCAAGTGCTCGGGGAGCCTAGCGGGCCCGCGGCCGGAAGGGCTTCTTCGCGGGGCTGTGGAAGCCGAGGTGCTGCAGTCTCCTCCTCCTCCTCGTCGTCGTCACCACCGCCGCCGCCGCCGTCCTCCTCGTCGTCGTCGCCGCCACCGCCACCGCCGCCGCCGTCCTCCGCCTCGTCGTCGTCGTCGTCACCACCGCCGCCGGCACAAACAGCCTCGTCCTCTCAAATGGCCTCATCATCCCGGGCGGTCCTCCGCCGACTCCCACCCCTGCTGGTCGACGGCTCCACCTCAAGCTCCTCGTCGTCCTCCTCCTCGTGGTTGCCGGCCTCCACGTGCTCCTCGTGGTGGCCGGCCTCCGTGATCACATGTGGAGATGTCTGGGTTTTGACCATCCGACGTCACAACCTGCTCGAAACTTTTTGAAATTTTTACCACACACTACACATGCCATGCCAACACAACTCGTCAAGTTTCGTCAATTTCGGACTCCGTTTGGATTTTATAGAATTTTAAAACACTTTCCCGGCACGTCACTACCCATGTTACGAGGCCAACAGGGTCGTAATTTCATGCCAGCTCCTGGATATGGCCTCAACTTACTCCGAGAATCATGAATATCATTTTTCGAATCAAAAGTCTGCATTATTTCATGTACCTGCAGTTCAAATTTTGAGGTGCGGGAAAAATTCAAAGAAAACAAAATAATTCACGAAATATAGCTACAAAGTTCAAAAATGTCCCAAATTCTGGAGGTGGGTTGTATGTGAGGTAGGAAGACACCAGGTAAAAAATGGGAAGGAAAAAAAAAAAAAAAAGGATTGTTTGCCGATGGCCTTGGAAAGCCATCGGCAAACAATCTATGCCGATGGCCGGCCATCGGCAAAAATGTGGGCCTAGGCGCGCCAGGCTGCCACGTGGCCGGGGTTGCCGTTGGCCGCGGCCATCGGCAAAAGGCACTGTTTGCCGATGGCCTAACGGCGGAAGCCATCGGCAAACTAGACGGCGTCGGCCGCCGTCCAGTTCCGGCGAAGTTTGCCGATGGGACTTATATGCCGATGGCCCGGCCATCGGCAAATAGTGGCTCTGCCGTTAGCTTTTTTGTTGCCGATGGCCGAGCCATCGGCAAAAAGTTGTATGCCGATGGCGTGTGTTCGCCGATGGCCCGGCCATCGGCAATAATCTATTTGCCGATGGCTCTACTTTGCCATCGGCAAACCTCGCTTTTTGCCGATGGCAGATTCCTCGGCCATCGGCAACTTCCCGGGCCGTCGGAAAAAACTGGCTCTCCGGTAGTGTATGTAACTTTGCTAAGACAGCACTGTGAAGTTTTCTGTATCGAAAATTTAACCAGGTTAGACGATTGCGAGTGCAGCAGCATATCTGAACTTCTCAAAGCAAAGATGCCAACAATGAAGAAAATGAAATGCCTGAGATTCCATCAACTATTCCATTTATGCCTGATGAGGTGACCAACAACGCTCATCTATTTTTTGAGAAACGATCACATTGGCATCTGGAGTTATTCTAACTTCTATTAACTTGTCTTTTCCTTTCCCCAAAACAGCCACCAGAGACTATGAAGCAACTATGACATCATTTTCTGTCATATCTGGGATAATAATTTTTGGAGGCCTGATAGCCCCAGTAGTAAGTACATGCGTCACTTTATGGTTACACTCCCTATTATTTTACCAGAACCTCTTCTCACTATTAGGTGATATAGTAAGTTTTCCTGAGAGCTTCCTTTCGATGCAGCTTGAACTGAAATTAGGTCTTGGTGGCACATCTTATGAAGATTTTATAAGGACCTTGCACTTACCTCTTCAATTGAGGTGCTTCCAAGAACCTCTCTCTTATAGTGAATTAGGGAGGTTAAGGGCTTAGGTAAAAGATAATAATAATAATAATAAAAAACTGCCTTCCTGCTGGCCGATCCGATCCTCCCGACTTCGTAACTCCTCCATCGCTGGGGCACGCCGCCAGCATCTTTTGTTCTGGCTTGATCTGGTGTCCTCACCTTGAGGAACGACGTCCCAAGCAGCTGGCCGTCGTCGCGTGGCTAGGGGTGCTAATCGATCGACCTTGCTGTCGCGTTGGAACAAGCAGCAGCTCTGCCGCCAGACCGTGATAGGTATGGATGGGCAACGAATAGTGCTAATCACCTAGAGACGTACAGTTCATCTGGATGAGTTGCCGTTTCTCTCATCTAGTGTATTGCCAATTAGATATATGTTTTTCTTTTCTTAAGGGTGACCAAAGGTCGGTCTTGGCTAGGTAACTAATAAGATTAAAATTTGTTTTTTCCCTACTGATATGTAGTTGTTCGTCTTGACTGGATGGCTTTGATCTCATAAACTCACGAACTCTAAAGCCATGTTCTGGAGTATTGCTATCGCAGTTTTCTAGCACCATACTGATCTACATAAAAGTGCTATGACCTTTTAGGGATCAAATCATAGAAAATGCTGACAGGATGCGGTAGACAATTGAGTCCAACTTAATTTTACATTCTTTTTCTCTGAGTACCTGAACCTTCAATTCTGGTTCAGTAGACCGACGGTTAGGATTCCCTTTGACTGCAATTAGCTGCAGTTGACAGGGCTAGTTACTTTGTGCCTCAGATTTAAAATAGTAGAAGGCTGAATTACATTTTAAGGTGAATACGGAAGTTGTAGAGAATTTTATGTAGATGTTTCTACTGTATTCAACCATTTGTTTTGCTGCCATATAAAAATAGTTATGAAAAGAACCAGTGTGAAATTAGAGATGGTGTCGTTTAGCCATATTCATTCTTCCTTTAATGGTTTGTTTGGTAACTAGAAAACATGGGGAGCGATCGATAAAGTTTAGAGACGTGTATCTACTCTTTATTTGTTATGAATGATTTATTGAGTAGTTCTATATATTTGCTTTCTTCGATGCAGAGGCAAGTAATGTAGGGGTGTGACTAATGCTATGCTTATATTCATGTTTTTTTTAATAAAATGCAGCAAAACTAAAAATATGATTTACTTTTATTCTTGCTTACGTACACATTGTGTATGGATTTATTTATCATGTCGATGTCGCTTGTCCCTATGAGATGATGGATGCAGATTCTATTGTATTATAATTTTTGTACTATGGAGCTATGCATACATGACCATTCATATGCATATATATATATATGCATTTTATATGGAGTTAATGGCTAGTTACGCATCATGTAGTGATTAGTACCAGTACATGGAGTTGCATAAGAGGTTGACATCACCCAACACAAGCTCTTAATGGAGTTGCATCATAGCACGCATACATCTTTTACTTGATGTTTTGGAGAATACTTAAATGAGTTGATCGACACTCTAATCCTATTGTAATGTTGGAATGTCGCTACAGTGGAGCTGTATAATTTATTTATGTGTTACTTTTCTCACCGTTATGGATGCTCATATGTTTTCAATTCTAATAATGAACTCAACAATTGTGAGATGTGTTTATATTCATAGCCATTGCTTGCTGAGTTTATCTCACCACTTTAATTCTTTACACGTGTTTAATCATAATTGTCGAGCATGATAGGCTTGGGACTTAGATGCACACACGCCACTTCTTCACCATCAGAATAAATATTCATATTTTAATAATTCAGATTGCTTTATGGCACTTGGTCTCATTTGAAGTATTGTCAAAGTGTACTTAATTATGATGTTGAGACTTTATAATTATGTGGTGTAATCCGTGGAATAGATATTTATCTAGTATATTTGTTTTTATTGAAGTCCGCTTAATAATTTTTGAGTTATGCGATCATTGTTCTGGTTGCGTTTTCAAATAAGTTGTTGTCGAAATTTTGTATTCCTAATAAAATATTATTTTTGTAAAAGTAGGGTGTTACAGTACTTGCAGAAGTATTTGATACATTTTTGTTGGTTGCGGCTCAATCAGGTAGATCCCATAGTGGTATCATTTTCAGGTGACGCAGTTGGTGTTATTTCAGTTTTAAAGTTGGTTGAAGTGAGAAATGTCAGGCAGCATGAGAAGAAAAGATGCACATATTGCCATGGGACTGGTACAAACAAAATACTTTGAGTTATTTGGTTTTAGGTAATTTTGTGCTACTGCCCCTATTCTAGGACTCAATTACTCGTTTGCCCTCGTTTTTTTAACTTTGCTCGTTTGCCCCTGTTTTTTACAAACGAAGTCGCCGTTTGCCCCTATTTTGAAGTTTCGTTGGCTGTGGTTAGAAAATGGCCTTGAAAAAAAAAGAAAAAAGAAAAGAAAAGGACAAAAGACCAAAGTGGCCCTTATCTCTTCAGTTCCCACCCGTGGCCTCGTTTCTTCCCGTCCCCGTCCCCATCCCGACCGCGACTTCCGTGGCCCCTCCCGTCCCGACCTCGCGCGGCAGGCTAGGGTTACGGCAGGCTAGGGCGCGGCCTCGCGCGACTCTGGGGGACGCCTTCGCGCGGCTCTGGGCGCGGTCTGGGCGCGCGGCCCTCGGCGCCTGTGCGGGCGAGCGGCGCCTCCGCGGGCGGTCTGGCGTCGGAGGCGCGAGCAGGGGCGCCTCCACGGCGGCTTGGAGTGGGAGGCGGGCGGCGGCGTGGCATCCAGAGCCTTCGCGGCGGCGCGCGGCGTACAGGGGGCGGCCTCCAGGGGGCGGCGCGGCCTCCGGGAGGATGAAGCGAGATAGCGGCGACGGCCGCACGAGCCCGTCGAGGCCGGTCCGTGGTCGGCGGCACTTACCCTTGCCAAAATCCTGCTCGTGCCGGATGTACTTGACGGCGGCCATGGCGAAGCCGAGCCCTGCGCGAGCTGGATGCCGCGCACGACGAGGAGCGGGACGACCCGGTACACGAGCCGCATGAGCCACGTGGCGCCGATGAAAGAATGAGCCGCGTACCTTTTAAACAATTTTGTTTTCTTCGTGATGAAAGAATGAAGAACAAATAAACTAGGTCCCATTGCGTAACTTTTCAAGACAAGTGCAAAGTAAATCTGTCAAAAAAAAGGGGGCAAACGAGTAATTAACACTGGTATTCATGTTGAGGGTATTTCGGTCTTTTTACTCTTGACTTAACGGTGTTAAGTCCACTTCACGGATTAGGGGCAAGTAGTGGCTTCGTTTTCAAAAAACAGGAGCAAACGAGCAAAACGCAAAAAACGGGGGCAAACGAGTTATTGAGCTCCAGAATAGGGGGCAACAGCGCAAAAGACCCTTGGTTTTATATCATTGCAATTCTCTAGTCTTGAAGATGTACCATTACAGTTCTTCAAATTCAAAATATGCCATTGCAACTCTTTGCTACACTGAGAAATCACATTGTCTACGTTTGCTCGTCGCTTGGGCCCAGCTGCAGGCGTCTAAGTACAAGTTGTATTTTTGTATGGACGTATTTGTCCTCCTCCCAAACCTGATAGACCTATCGGCCTAGGCAGTGGCCTCAATCTCTCCTTGTCTTCTCCATCTCGCTATCTCTTTCGCTCTGCCTCTGGTTCTTGACTTCTCCTAGGCAGCGGCAAAACCCTAGCAGTAGGGAGGCCATTGATCGCCGCCTCGTCCCCTTCATCCTGCACCCCAGTCTAGCTCTCACCGACGACCAAGGAACTGGAGCTGCAGCGCTGGCTTGGGCCGTTGTTCTACAGCGCGCTGGAGAGATAGTACTTGGCCATGCTCGGCTTCTTGCCGGCCGTGCGCTGGACAGCTGCATCACCGGCTCGAAGTCGGCAGCCAATCCTGAGGTCGTAACTGATCCCCGGCTGTCGATAGGGGACCCACGGGGCTCCCCACATGGAAGAGAGAAGAAGAATAAAACTTAGTCCAACTAGGATTCTCCGCATGTGATCCTATTAGGACTAGTTATATGTAATCCTATTAGGACTAGTTATATTTAAAGGAGGGGTACCTAGATCGGCAACTAACCCACCACAGCCACAATAGACCTGACGGTCTAGAAGGAGCGATACCACAATAGTACTCATGATGGAGGAGTAGGACTCAACATTATTTTCTCAAACACAATAAGAAAAATGAAGTTAGATATCAAAGAATTGATGACACCAACTAGTACGCCCTTTCACGTAGTACCTAGGGAAGCCGCGATTCCACTTCGTCACCTTTGGGACTCCAGAAAAATATCGCTCTGAGTTCATAAAATTTCAAGTAGTTGGATTCCAATCATGCTATCAAGTCATCTTGGAAAGACTAGCATTAACAAAATTTATGGTTGTACTACATTATCCATACCTACTACTGCAGATGCCTACAACAAACGGAACGTTCACTGAGAACGCATTCCAGCGAACTTTTTTCCGACAACATGCAATTTACTACTTTTGGAAACTAATTACTGCATGTTTTCTTTTACAGATAAGAGCGTTGGTAGTTGTCATTTCGCTATTTTTAAACCGCATAACTTACAATTTTTTTTTTGGACGGTCTGCAAAATATTTAATATAGAAAATAATAAATAAAAAACTAAGTTCTTAAATTCAGACATATAGTTTCTATTCTCTAACTTCGAACGCATAATTTACGTGATCTTACACGTTGCAGAGTTAGAAAATCTAACTCATAACACATAACTTACGTGATTTAACATGTTGCAAAGTTAAAAAACTTAACTTATACGTCTAACATATGTGATCTAACACGAAGTAAAGTTAGAAAATCTAACTTATACGTCTAATTTACTTAATCTAACTCATTGCAAAGTTAGAAATCTAACTTATACATCTAGATTATCACGTTAAAACACATATGCTATTAGAAATCTAACTTATACACAAAACCTTTACTTGTAACTTAGGTGCCGAACATAGAAAAACTTATACACATAATGACAACAGTATAGAAAAAAATAAAAAAAATTGAAATATATTCAAGTGAGATCTAGTTTTATTCATCTCGTTGCATAGAACATATTGGTGCAAACGGAATTAGAAATGGGTACATGGTTCGAAAATTATAGTAAGTTAAAATAAATATTTTTCTTTTTTCGCTTGTGTCGCTGACATCAACACATGCAAATAAAGAGAAGAGACTGCACCACAATTCTTGCAAGTGGCCCATGCGCACGTAAAAAAAGTAAAGGATGTATGTCAGAAATCGTTCGCCCAAACATAAACCGCGCGAACGTTCATCAAATTGGAGTTTCGGAAGACGGGCCAAGAAATTGCCGTAGAAATGAACCCAAAAGAGATTGTAATCCCAACCAAAAGGCCAAGTAATTTTGCACCTCCAGAAGAAGCAGCTACAAAGAAGATTGACCTCTAAACCGGCGACCCAAACAAAACTACAATCATGATGGGCTTCTACTCTCGGTTGGGAACTCACGCTCACCAACTTTCTATGTGCACTGGCGCATGATGGGCTTCTGCTCCCGGTTGGGAAACTCCCTCTATCCCGGTTTTTCAACCGGGACTGCCAATGCGGAACTAACCCCTTTAGTCTCGGCGATTAATTCCCTACCTCTAGTCATGGTTGGTAATACCAACCGGGACACTGCCACTTCTTTTTCTATTACATTTATTTTTCTTTTATAGTTTCTTTGTATTCAATATTATACGCACATATTAAAAATAGAACCTTAGAATGAAACTAATTTGAAGCTTATATATTACAAAGATCATCTTCATTCATCGGTTCATACAAACCAAACCAATAGTTTAAGACAAGTGTTTACAATAAACATAATGTTCAACCACAAAGTTAATTACACACGTCCAACTAATCTCCAAAACTTGATTTGACTCTCTCACACTAATAAATCAGTGAAGTGTAGGTCACTAATTTTGTATCAAGAACATTATCGAGGTAGTCCAGAGCATTAAATAGTGCACTCACCATTGTCTCACAACTACGACGATAGGGGCGACTTAGTGGTTAACGGTACTCGAGTTGGGGATGGTTCTCCCCTCTTAGTCGCAATCACCTTTGCCTGATATCTTTCAGTAGTTAGTGTTGGGTCTTCACAAGCATATTTCCACTCATAACTCAATACGTGCATTGTTTGGTTTAGAATGGCTTCAAAACTGCACGTTGTGTAGGTCATGTCAGACTCCTCTACCTGTCAGTGTTGCCAGAAAATAGGGTTATGAGAACTAATCTTTATGACTTATAACAACAAATGTAGATATAAACTATGATTTCGACTTAAAATTTACCACATCATTTTGATGGTTCCGTGCCATTTGTGCACACAAGGATGGAACATTATCACGAATGTCAAGGTCTATAGCTTACATCTTCACAGTGGATAGAGTAGACAAGGTGATCTCAACCCTTTCGAGCCTTTTTATACATACTTGAAATGCATATTGGACTGCAATAGCTTGATTAGGGTTCTTTACTTCCACCTCTAAGATTTGTACAAGTCTGCGACCATGACCATGACCATGACCAAGAGCAATTGAAAAGCGAATTTGACATTGGAGTTGTTGACCATCATCTACAGTATAGGTCTGACCATCCACTTTTATAACCCCAAAATAATAGTGTCTCTTTGAGCCAAATGAGTGGGTCAATTACCTATAGTACATTACAAAATCATATATGAATAACAACACATGAGATATTTATAAATTTACTACAAACAATAGATAGATTTGCTTATGCGTGGATGATTCCACGGTACAACATGCAGCACTCGATAGAAATCTCTTTTCACTAAAGTTAATATATTTCAAAATTCAAATCAATCAAACATGTATAAGAACAACATAACATTGAATCCATCTATATTTCAAGAGAGGAACTACATTTTATTCATATTAGACACGACTAATACAATTCTGTACATTATGGGTGTAGATCCAACAAGGACATACACACAAATATGATTGCGGACCACTATCAGTGTAAACTAAAATCAATCAAAAGTAATCATGTTCATATATGCAATATAGATAATAAACAATGTAATCACCTTTGCCTCCGTCTAATTTCAGGATCGAGATAAACAATGTAGATTACCTTGAGGCCGGTGAGGGTGCGGAGTCAAGCGTTAAGGCGGTCGGGGATGGGGTAGCGGCGGTGTCGGGGTGCGGCGTCGAGGGCATCGAGGGCATTGAGGGCATTGAGGTGCGGCATCGAGGGAGGAGTCGGTGTTGCAGTCCCAGATGGGGAGGCGGCGGCGGGGGCTGAGGTGGGGTCGAGGGCGCGAGCCCGGGGATGGGGTGGTGACGGCGGGGGCGGGCCGGGAGTCGAGGGCGTCGGGGATGGGGTGGCAGCGGCAGGGGGCGGGCCGGGGATGGGGTGGCGGCAGCGTGGGATGTGGTGGCGGTGAGGAGGAACGAGACTAGCTAGGGTGGTGGGGGAAGAAGCAGACGGCGTGGGGTCGATAGTATAAAAGGATGCCCCTTTAGTCCCGGGTTGGGCCTCCAACCGGGATAAATAGGCCATCTTTAATCCCGGGTTGGCGCCCAACCCGGGATTAAAGATCACTTTTGGCGCGCTTCCGAATTCCCTGTGTACCCACAATTTTATTGGCCGCGCTTCCAAAGGCCCTTTTTTCAATTTCCTACCAAATTCCAAATGCCCATTTTTAATTTCGTTCCAAATTCCAAATGCCATTTTTTTCAAATTTACTAGTTATATATTGTTTTATTATACTAGTATATTTTTCCAAATGCCCATTACATACTAGTAAATTTTTACAAAGACATTAATCAAAGTGTATTAAGACATTAATCAAAGCATACAAACACATTAAAACAATATTATATATACAATAACAAAGACCTTTATCGAGTGTGATCGGTATATCTATCCATCCTATGTTACCCAGAACCCAAGTACTAGAACCTTGATCTCTCTCGTTATCCTCTCAATTTAGCTATCTACTCATTTATCATTTAATTCTCTTGTGTGCTATAATTCATTATACCTAGCATTTATTATTTACCCCGGCTTTAGTCCAGTTGGTTTACTAAGTTAGTGGATACATGATGGTGAATTATCAGTTTCTTTAACCCTTGCTTCCCTGTGGTAAAATATAAATAACGATACCTGTAATACTCCTGGTAAAATAATACAATGGTATATTATGTGCGCTTGTGGAATCTTTTATATTTTAGTGGCACTTAATTTATAGAATCACTTAGATACACACCACTGTAAATTTTGTGTTTTTGAAAGACACCATTGATATTCGCATAATAGGGTTGGCACCATTACAATTTTGAAAGAGTTGAAAATACACCACTATCTACACCAAAGAGGTAAATTGATTGTGTTGTATTTTCGTATGGACCACTCTGCCCTCCCGCAAAAAGATGTACGCACGACGATCAGTTTGTCTGTCCATTCCCACACTTGCCCGATCAGTGGCTTATAAAAAAAAGGGGGGCTTGAGCGTTTATACCCCTCCTTTTGCGACCGCTAGTGATTTTACCCCTCCTTTTTTCACTTTGCGTTTTTACCCCTCGTTTTTAAAAACAAAGGAACACTTTACCCCTGTCCGGTTAACAGCCTCTAACGGTGTTAACTTTTGCACAATCGAGACAATTTTGCCCTTATTTTTCTTTGCATTTTTACCCCTATTTTATAATAGCAACCCGTCATTTTTACAGATTTTTTAGAAAAAAAAATCAGCAACATTTCAATTGACATATCTAAAACCACAGTTTGATACCACACAACTAATATAGATATAAGTTACTAAAATATGTAGTAAAGAGGAGTAATTTTGGATGGGCTCTTGAGAGGTGTCGGGCTCTTCCATTGTGGTCGAGTTCTGCTATGGCCGAGCTTGAGGAAGAGAAGCGGCTGGGATCCACCGACCGCTCCACCGACTGCAGGCGTGGGTGCGGGGGCGGGGCGCGAGCCCACTGTAGGGCGCTCCACCGCCAGCGGGAGCCCCCGCACGCAGCTCCACGGCCAGCGCGAGCCTCCTGCGGCCACCTCCACCAAGGGTGCGACCCGAGGGGGGCGTGGGGCGGGGCTCCCCTGCAGCCGCGTCGCCGGATGGTGGTGGAGGAGGGAGGGAGGCAGAGGGAGGAGCCGAGCCGGAGGCGGGGAGGAAGTCGAGGCCGGCGAATGGAGGAGCAGGCCACCTCCGTATGGCCTAGCGCCGCTCAAACCCTAGCGACACGAATACGAAGTCGCGAGTAGCGACTTTCTTCCCGGGACGGAGCGGAGATAGATAGGAGAGGACTGAAGGGTATCCATGTCTTTTTGCCAAGCCGTCTTTTCTTTTTTTCTTTATTTTTCGCCATTTAATCGATCCATTACGCACGGTGTTACAACCAGGGGCAAACGGAAGTTTCGTCGGAAAAAAAAACAGGGGCAAAATCACAAAGTTAAAAAAGTAGGGGTAAAATCACAATTGGACTTGGAAGTAGGGGTAGAAACACTAAAATCCCAAAAAAAAACTCGAGCAGTAGCACTGATGTTGTACAAACTTGCTGAACTCCAGCAGTAGCACTGCATGCTTACATCGATTTGATATGTCAAGTGCAAATACAACAGAAGCAGTACAAATACAACAGTCGTCGTCCACGGAGCCGCCGGCAACCTCGAGCGCCACCGCCGTTGGAGCAACGTGCGCCGTATAGCCGCATACAGTACCGGTGCCATAGCCCTTCTACCCTGTGGGCGATCCATGAAGGGTATGCATGTAGTATACATGCAGTGCTGCTGCAGTATTTGTACTTGACATGTCAAATCGATGTATGTAGTTTCCATAAAAAAATCGATGTATGCATGTAATGTTGCTGCTCAAGTTCAACAAGTGTGTACAGCCTCGGTTCTGTTGCTCGAGTTTTTATAAGCGAGTTTTTTATAAGCCACTGATCGAGCAAGTGTGGGAATGGACAGACAAACTGAACGTCATGCGTACATCCTTTTGCGGGAGGGTAGATTGGTCCATACAAAAATACAACATAGCCCATTTACATCTTTGGCGTAGATAGTGGTGTATTTCCAACTATGGCAAAATTGTAATGGTGCCAACCTAATTATGCGAATGTCAATGGTGTCTTTCAAAAACACAAAATTAACAGTGGTGTGTATCCAATTGACCCTAATTTATACCAACATTACTAGGTATCATCAGGTATCATTGAGAGAAGAAGAACAAAGCAAGACATCGTTCATTACACCTTTCGGAGCCTACTGCTAAAAATCAATGTCGTTTGTATTAAAGAATGCGAGAGCAACATATGGCAATTCAATCTTGCCTAGGAGAACAAATACAGGAAGAAACACAGAAGCCTATATAGATGCGGTGATCAAGATGAAAGAACCTAGGTCACTAATGGAAAAACTCCAAGAAACGTTCGACAACCTAAAAAGGTGGAAATGAAAACTGAATCCCACCAAGTGTGTTTTTGGTGTACCATCAGGACAATTGCTTGGATTTCTGGTTAGCAACCGAGGAATTGAAGCTAGCACAAAATAAGTCAAGGCCATTTTAGAAAAAAAGCCACCAGATAAAACTAAAGATATCTAAGAGCTCACAGGATGCATGGCCACTCTAAAAAGATTCATATCAATACTAGGCAAAAAAGGAATAACTTTCTTTAAATTATTAAAGAAGGCAAGAAAGTTTGAATGGACAAAAGAAGCTGAAGAAGCATTTCAAAAGTCAAAAGAATACTTGATTTCTTCTCTAGTTATGGTACCACCATAAAGAAAAGAAGACATGATGCTATACATTATAACAACCGCATGTGGTTAGTACAACCATCGTAGTAGAAAGAGAAAAACTCGGGCACACATACAAGGTGCAGACCAGTGTACTACATAAGCGAATTATTAATAGAGTCAAAAGAAAGATATCCACACATGGAAACGATACTATATGCCATCTTAATATCGTCAAGAAAATTGAGCCACTACTTCCAAGAAGACAAGATTATAGTGGTGATAGATTTCCCACGAGACGTATTACACAATCAGGACACAACTGGGACAATATCTAAATGGGCGGTAGAACTCGGAGCCTTAAACCTCGAGTTCAAGTCAAGAACAACAATCAAGTCACAAGCTTTGATCGACTTCATAGCTGAGTGGACACAGATTGATCAAAAAAGAACTCACTTAAGTTGGGAGGAGCCGGAGCAGGAGTCCTTTTCATATGACCAGAAGGAAAACAACTCCAAGTATGTGTTGCAAATCATGTGGCAATCCACTAACAATGAGGCAGAGTACGAATTGTATGTGGCACGTATTGTTTTTGGCTCTGCTGCACTATTTTCTTTGATGGTGTGGAGATTTCTTCCTTCTTTATCCCCTTTATATCTTGCTTAGGAGCTGTTTTGTTCTTTTGCTCCTTCTTGTTTTGTGTGGGAACTATTTTACTCTTTTGCTCCTTCTTATTTTGTGTAGAAGCTATGTTTTTCTTTTGCTCATTCTTTTGTGGCCTGTGGTTGTATTTCTTCCACCGTTATTCCTAGAGTATTCGGCCCGTACTTGAGTATTCGGCATGTGGTTGTATTTCCACCATAATTTTACAAGCATATGAATCATTGATTGCGAGCGTGCGTGATGGCCCGCGCAATGATCCATCGCCGATCGGGGATCGCCAAAAAGAAAAAAAAGAAAAGTTTGTTGAGCCGCTGAAGACGGTCCTGGCGCCAGGAAGAGCATGGTCGCCACCACTAAACCCTGTATTATAGCCAATCGCAATTCACAACCACTAAAATTAATCTTTTGGCAGTTCCAGTCCACGCATAAACAATACAGTAATCATGTGCAGCAGCAGCAGACTGAACCCTCTTGATGTGCTGTACTCCTAGCTAGCAACTAGTACAAACCATGTTCGTACAAGAAATAGAAGACGGTAAAAAGAAAAAAAAAACTCGGCCCAACATATATGTTCATACAGGAATATTGTCAGTCCATCGACGCTTAGTTTTGCCCAAGCTTCACCATCTCATGGTCCGTCCCTTCAAAGCCTTGACTTGCCCTTCACTTTTACAACCGATCCATCGAACCCAGCCTCATCTTGATCTTCACCATCTTGGTCACATGATTGCATCTAATGTCTCATTTGCAATGAGCTCCTCCATCATCTCATGTGTTGAGCCTTGCAACATCTCTAAACCATCTCCACCATGGCATATGTTGCTCACACACATGTACCAGTGAACTAACCCCTGTGTATCTCAATCATCATACATGTTAGTCCACCTAAAGTTGTCACTCAATTGTCAAAACTAAACAAGGGCCTTTCAGTCGCCGCCATCGTTGCCACACGCGCACAGTGCGCGCACTCTAGGGCAGCCGCCGCTGCCACGCGCCACCACCAACCCTAGTCGCCTGCTACCTCCGCCTCCTTCGCCCTCGCAGATCAATCTAGGCCCTCCTTATGTCACTGGTATGCCAGACCTCTTATAGCTGATATCCGGAGACCATGTTGATCCATGGCCGCCGCCATCACCATGAACTTCGACGAGGAGATGGCCATGCTACTACGACATCTTGAGGCCAAGGAAGACAAGCTGGCACGCACCACCGGCAACCTCGTCTTCAACGCCAATGACCTTGACATCATCTCCATCAATGGCTCCCACTCAGACCTAGAGGCCCCTATCAACAACCTTGTTGTGGTGACACAACAGATTGGAATCATCACCGACATGGAGGTCATCACCAGTGACACCCACCAACTGCTCGACAACGAGCTCACCAAACTGGATCGGTGTCTCACGGCCGCAGAGGCCAAGTGGACATGCCCCAACGTCAACAAAAACATCATCATCAATGCTAGGCACGTCTACACCAACACTCATGGTGCCACCGTCACCAGGGTCCAGCCCAGATTGGGTCTGGCCATGCCAACGTCGACGTTGTCCTGTGGGAACAACAAAAAGACCATCATGACTACCTCCCGGTCACCATCCTCAATCCAGACTCCGACGAGAACGATAACGACACGCTGCCACATGACGTCAACCGGCCAAGCAAAGCATCGCTCAACCTGGACGATGATGACCACAACAACACAAGGAGCAAGATGTGCCAAAAACTACGTCATACCTCGACGATGCCATTCCCTTGCTAATGAGAACGAGTTCGCGTGCACGCGCGGCATCATCCTCTTCAACCCCGTGGCCACACCAGCACCGACGCCTCAGCCAACGACCGTGTCGCCCGACGTCTGCGTCATCAACACTAGCACCACCAACGATGTCAATCTAGAGGCCACCGTCAACAACCCTATTGTGGAGACATAGCAGATAAGCATCGCCAATAACAAGGAGGACATCAGCATCGACGCCCACCAGCTGCTCGATAAAGTGCCCGCCCAAGCGGATGATCAAATAGCAACCACGACATTGTCATCAACAGCGCCGCAACACGCGGCAACACTATTAGGCGCCTTCACCTTCATCATCGGCGCCACCGACGACAATGCTAGCACCAAGCTGTTGCGTGATGCCACAACACACGACATCCGCGTCCTCGACATCAGCAGGCCTGACAATGTCAATTGGGAAATGACATCACCAACGACGGCAACCGTGATCATGATAGCAACATTGCCGCAGCATGCGGCCACGCTGCCGGGCGCCCAAGCCCTCATCACCATCGCTTTTGACAGCATTTCAGCGCCGAGGAACAGCAGAAGGACGACAACTACTACCCACCAATCGTCATCGCTAAACCAGCCATCAACGACACGACAACACCATGGTTGGTCCTGCTTTTCCTGTTGCTATTTTCGAATCCACTTGTCATCATCAACAATAGCCATGTCGGGCTACTTGGCGCCATCGCCCTCAGCAATCCTGACGTCAACCTGAAGCAACAAGTCATCACCAACGACGTCTTGATCAAGTTGGGACCCGACGACACTGACAACATTACGCTGCCACCGTACGACGTAACCACCAACGGCCACAAGGTGTTTGATGGAAACGCCAAACTGGATCTGTGACTCACAACTAAGGAGGTCGAGCAGACGCGCCTTGCCATCAACGACGGCATCATCACCAACTCCAACAATGCACAAACAAGCGTCCTGCAAGAAGACGAGCGGGGTATGCCGTTGTAGTAGTCTTCATGAACAACTTCAACTACAAACTCTTCTACATCAACCATGCTGACAGCTACAACGACAAACTCCTCTACGACCTGCAGTTCGCAGCGACTCGCATCCCAGGGAGCATCATCAACAGCATCACCGGTTGGTTCCAATTTCATCACGAGGACACGCCGATCAGAGAAGGGGGGAGTGCTGTAACAAGCACAACGGAGGCCCAGCGAATCCAGAAAGAAATTGGGCCAACTCAGGCCCAAAAGAGGAGAAGCCGCCGCAACAAGATGCGTCATGGGCCGAGGAGCCACGAGCCCGCGCAGGAGGGGCCGACACGCCCGTGCCGCCGCCGCCGGATACAGATAATGCTATGTCATCTAGACAAATTAGAATAATAGAGATAAATAAAATAGGAAGTAACGGATAGCGCCATATCGCTAGTTGCTTAGAGGCTAAGTCTTGTAAAGACTATAAATGTAAACCCTCATGTACTCATTACAATAAAGTAATATAAGGGATTTCCCCTATCTACTCTCTATTTCCTCTCTAACCCTAGCCGCCGCCACACACGCGCAGCGTGCACACGCCATAGGGCAGCCGCCGCCACGCGACGCCACCGCCTACCTCTGCCCTTCGAGATCAATCTAGGTCCTCCACATGTCAAAAGTGTGCCGAACCTTTTGTACTGAAAGATGTTACTAAAATTATGGTAGTGAAAATGAAACATAGAACTATGGAACTGGAAACATATTTCCATTAGGGTAGCAATGATGTAGCTACCCCAAATGGCAAACTCAGAACTCGGTTAATGTTAAAGGAGGATGAAAGAAAGGGTCGATCACAGACCATAATTTTACAGGAATCCATCAGATTCTGGAGCACCCCGATCAAATTGAAATGAAACTAGAGTTATTTTTTATGCTAATTATTCATGCTTCATAACACGCATGAATCAACAATTGTTTCCAAACCAAAATGTTAACGGCAGCAAACTTCAACTGTTAAGTCTTATTCTTTGATTCCGTTGAAACGCATTGCACAGCGCATCGAACAAAAAAAGTCCATGAAACATTCTTGGAAGTTGGAACGGCTGACGGGGGCATACATTCTTCAAAAGAAGTCGCAAGAACACGGGACATTAGTCAAAGTACAAAACATCCGCTTCCTATCCATTTCTCGATACTTAAAAAGAGCAGGACACCTAAAGCTCCAGAGAGTCTACGCATGCTTATCTACTGTTACTTACAGGGATACGAAAAAAGCGATCCCATGAACATGATACTAAAAACAGAGACCTAATCTACCCAGGTCTTCCACACGGTGTAAAATGTATAAGACGGGGCAAGTATACTATTCACAAACTTACAACACACTCAACCTGCAGGCTCCACATTCACATCATTCCAAATGTCCAGCTAGTTCATCTGATTGCTCCTTGGCTCTGCACTCCATGCTCTCCTCAATTTCTGACTGAACTTTCTTCTGCCTCCTGAGGCGCATGGAGGTCTGCTTGATGCGCTCTTTACCTGGATCAGTTACTAAAAGTAGACGGGACATAACATAGGACAAAAGCTCCTCCCTATGTGAAAATGTGAAATCCAAATGGGCATACTCAAACTCATTATATGAAACCTCCACCCCAGACTTCCGCATCAGCTTATAGTGCTTCTTTACCATGGATGGTGAGATAACTCTGTCCCTCTGACCAGCAACTAAGTCCACGGGAATGTCAATAAGACCATAATGAGCTCCCAAGTCCAATGGTTCCGGTGTTCCGTACGCTTCAATATTTACTGCAGGGCTGCCATAGTCATACATTTGGAACTTCTTTGCCCTCTTTATCTGGGCAAGGTGAAGTGCAACATGAAATGACACACCAGGCATGTCATCCATGTTGTAGTGAGGCAAACCAAGCACTCCCACCCAATTTGAACTGTCACCACCAACGACATAGCCCATAAGGGTCTGGACAAGTCCACCCAAAGCTGGATAATTGTGGAAATCCCTAGCTAATTTGTTTAGAAGCATCCTAAAGAATCGAGTTGGTATGTAAAGTCCAGGAATTAGTGGTGCAAGTACTGGACCAACAAACAAGATGAGCTTCTCTACCATACTGAATACCACATTGGAATCCTCATGAAAACCTGCAGGAGATAGCAAGACCAGTCTCGACAACCTGTGGGGATTTTGTGCAATCCTTGAAGTAACCACATACATCAACATAACTGCACCACCCAGGCTGTGACATACAGCACAAAGCTTGTAGGGTTGCTCTTCTATACTGTCTTTCTGTGAAGCCTGCACTTCCAAATTTTTTCTCTTATCATTTTGATCTCCTGTCCCCTCACCTGATTGAGGGTGACTTTTGCCAAGTTCTGAAGTTTTGATCTTGTGAATTTCCTCAATAATTGCTGGCATATCTTTGGTTCCATGCTCATTAACAGAATATTTCCAGTATCTGGCAAAGGAATGGTGAACACATATAAGCAATTACAGTGAACAAAGTAACTTGATTCACATGCTAGATGCATTTCCTGTTCGTGATAAACCAAACATACACAGGAGCTTAACTTACTTGTAAGAGGAAATACTTTTATCTATATGTTCCCTTGAGACCAAGCCACGAAGATTTCCGAGAAAAACATCGTAACCTACATTAAAAAAGGAACTATGAGCAGTTACTTCACATCGCTAAAAGTACATTACATCCAGCTTCTGTTACTGACCTTGATCGTAAGCAGCAAATGCTGGTGAGCCAACAACACCATTTGACACCCAGCTGAAAAGATATATAACAAGATAACAAATGAGGGCCAAACTATACCAAAAAAATATACGGTACACATAAGATGAAGTGATGAACTGCTTTCAACTAAAGTCAAGCTTAACAATTTTTAACTCAAAGTTTCCCCAATGACCCCAAATTAACTGTATTGACTTTAGCATTTCAGCAGCCCATCAGTACTTGGACTCTATTTTCAATACAACATAAAAAATCAATATAAACAGTGCTTTCAGCATTAAATGCTCTAATTATCCATGCGAAAACACTGACAGGCAAGGAACGCTAATCATAATGTCCATGTTTAACTTCAAGGAGCTCTCGTCAACAAAAGACACATGCATATCAAGGGAGTAAAGAAACAGTTAGTTAAATGCATAGCTGGTTAAGGACAATTGCTCAGCACTCCAAACCAGAAGAAAACACTATTGACTAAAAGCAACAATTACACAAAGAAAATAGCATCGCCTGCTCACAGATCAGAATTTCACCAGGTGATAGTGGCCAGAGATTTTTAGACAAAGGCAACAATGTCATACACCAGGTAGACAATTACACAACACTTGATCAATCAATGTGCTGACTGCAACAAAAAATATCTACTGCACTACATTTGGCTATTTACTAACCAGTACCCACAAACAAAGAAACAGCTATAATATTATAGACGATCTTGCCATCTGTTAGAGGTCCTGCACTCAAGATAACTTTATTTTTTGAAACAGTTGCGTTTAAGCCACAAAGCTGCTATCGAAGGATATCACAAAAAAAAAATCAGAAATATATAAAACAGAGGCAAATGTCGTAAACTTGTGTGGAATGTCTATAACATTGCCAATAAAGTAATTTGATCATCACTCACCCCATAGATGAGTCCAATATTCCATGTTGCAACAAGACAACCTTCCGTGAATCACGCCTAAAAAGGTAATGCATCAAGTTTTAGTCCATAAATATCAGGAAATAAAATTACACAAGAAAGTCACTATTTTCACCTTGGAATTCTCTCCAGTAACAAGACATATCCATCTGAAGTAACAACCTTTATAGCCTCAAAAGGATACCTGAAAGAACCACAGAGAAAAAAAAAAATCAATAAGTGATGAAAAAAACGACATACTCAATAACAAATAAGGTTTGACTAAAGAAAATTCTGAGTTCTTTATAATCAGGCTGATATATCTATCATCTACAAACATTTCACAGCAAAATACCCACATTAATATCAGAAGCCACATACATGTCTATGATACTAAAGCTATTAGACAACCCAAACCTTGGCTCTAAACATAGCATAAATAAAAGGAACAGAGTTTCTCACCCAAGCTCAGTAATAACATCTTCACATGTCCGGGAATCTGTGTTCAGAGAATGACGATACACGGTCTTCCTCTCCGTTGGAACAGGATTATCACTGCCAACATTAGCTGTCGGTACATCAACGACAGAACTAGTATCATGACCACTTCCATGAATCCAATACAACAGGTTCTGCCACACTTCTGAAGGAGAAAGAATATAATGTGCTGCTTTGTGAACGATGTCAAAGACTGATTCGATGAAAATTTCAATTGCCAGATGAAGATCCTATGCAAAAAGAAGTAGGTCGATGAATAAAAGGTTCAAATTATCCCAACTTGTCACAGAAAGTAGATAAACAGATGAAAGGAATTCAATTCTCAATTACTACCTCAAAAACTCCACGCCTCCTATCAGTTGTGCGTTGGAGAAACTGGTCCCTTATATGGAATGATTTCTTGGCAAGACCAGTTCTTGAGAGATGAGGAGATTCTGCACCTTTAGCAGTTGACCTTACCATCCGAAATTTAATGGCATTGAACAAGATGAATATTAAAGAAAGAAAGAATCTCAATGGCCATAGTATCCAAGAAACTGCATATCTAATATGTCTCCTCAGCCTACGATCACGTCTACCAAAGCTGCTTGCATGCGATAACCGTGAACTTTGGGACAATGGAGATGGAGGGCAGACAAACTCTTCATGCTCATCATCCCCAGTGACAGAGTCAGCAATTGATTCAGCATCAGAATCAACAGAAAGTTCATGGATGAACTCATTAAACGAAGATACCCCACTAAATTCAAAAGAAGGAATGAAGTTATCAGAACAGAGTAAAACTATGTTACCTAAGAAAACAAAGCATATACTAGTTAGGTTATCCAGAACTAAATAATAATAAAAAAAAGGGAAACATAAATACACAGGGCGATGGGATATATCACCAGGATAAAATATTTCATGTAAATTCACAAGCAAATGGAAATAAACTGGACCACATCATTTACCATGTACTCAATATTGATATAGAGTCTATTCAAATTTCTGCATCAGCGAACAATAGTTCTCAATGAGAAGAAGTAGCTCGTATAGAATTAGAATATGCTACGAAGTAACAGACGAAGTAATAGGTCATGTGGATTCAATGCTTATAAAGAAATTATGTTCAGGGAATCAATACTCACTATTTATCTGCTTGGTTTTAAGTATTGGATGTTCCTCAATGCTACAAACACATCATATCCATAAATTTCTACCTTCATGGAAGTCATGTAAATAAAGTTACAATACCTTTCCATCCAACGAGGAAGACGCGGCCCACGGAGTGCTGGCCTAAGTTCCCAGCCACTTATGCCTTCTAACATTTTGCCTTTTCCAGGTAACAGTGTCAATAGGAGCGCTGACATTCCATTTATGAACCTTGCAATGTTGTTCAGTGACTCATATGTGAATGTCTTCACAGATCTGTCAATAGAAGTGCGAAAAGTCAATTATCAATATCTACAGAAGGTCTAAGACAAGATCAACTAACTTGTATTTTTCTGTTTCTGGTTGAAAAACAATTACAGATAAAAAAAATCAAGAATTTCTAAAGTTAATGTTTCAGTCTCCCATGGAGCACGTGTTAAATGCAATCAGTGGTTTAAAGTAGAACTCTGCTGCAGGGCTAATACAAGATGAACTATCAGCAATGTACAGAACTATGCATGGAACCAATTATTTCGAAAGCCTCATGCTCCAATGAAACACATGCATCAGACGAATGGAAATGAAAGTTCATCCACGATTCCACAACAATAAAATTCTGGGTTACAAGCACTTCTGTGTACACAGAAGGTAAAATAAGTATTTGGTATGTCATAGTCAGATGTTATGGTCAACAAGGCCATAAAATGCCAAAAATAATACCATCTGACAGTTTATAAACAGCTTTGAAAAGGATATTCTAAGCCAATGTAATTAGGGATCCACTTTTGTGAATATCAAATAAGCTAATAATTCAATAACCTGCCTGCTATCCTGTATAAAGGTCCAATTATTCACCCTGGAACTGAGTACTGCAAATCCAGTGGTCTACATCAGATGGGATTGTTTCCATGGTAGCCGGTATCGTTAACATGTTTCAGAATCACAATGAATTCATTAGAATATATGCCTAATAAGTTCACGAACTGCTACTGTTCGCCCAAATAAATTTTTGCACTCATGAAGCAGCAAACAAAGCATTAGTTCATAGGAAATCTTTTGTCTATTTTTGTGAAATATTGTGTCCAATCTGCAATTTCTTACAATACATTTTTCCAGATCAAATTCTCAGGCTACAAGAATCTTTCAAACTATGCTTTTTGCTCATCAAACTAAATCTTTCTGGGCATGGCCACTCCTATAATCGCAAAATCACTAAAAATCCATACATAGCAGATAATGGTTACTGCAACCATTTGAAATAGAATTTATTCGACAAACAATAACATAGAGCTTGTTTTTTGTAACAGGTCTATTCGACCTGTAATGAATCTACTATTGTAATGTCAGAAAGTAAAAACAATTTTCCTGGATTCCAGTGGCCTGTAGGTATAGTTCGATTGGGCAATGTTGTGGCTTTGAATGGAAAAAAAAGGAAACATTGGAAGTGAGAACCATGCCATGGTTCCCACACCCCCCTCAACCTCAAGCATCCTTTGTTAACAGATCTGCAGCAATCAGCTTCACAATTTGGGCATTCGAAAATAACTAGTCGTGCATATACAAAAGCGTATTAAGGTAATCAGTGCCGAGGCCAACGTCCTAGGAAATCTACAGCAGCACATATTAACCCAACTTAATCCCAAGCTAGCAACGGACAGCTTTTGTATACGAACAGCCCGAATCCCTTCATCATTCAGCGTAACCCTGAAACCACACCACAGCCATCTCCTACCGCGCGCACCAAACCCTCTCAAGTCGCCGATTCCCCGCGCCCTGACGACCCATTCCCTGGAAAAACCGCATACTGAAATCGCCGCGGGGTACGAGGAGGGGCTGCTTACTCCTTGGCGACGGCGATGACGTTGTCGACGAACTCCTGCAGCATTCCTGACCGCGGATTGGGTTGCCTCCAGCTCCTTCTAGAACCACGCAGGCACGGGGAGCGAAGGGGCGACGCGAGCGAGGCAACGAATCCGGAGGGCGGAAGAAAGAGAGGAGGATTGTTTTGGGGAGAGAAAAGGAAAGACGGAGTCGGGCTGTTGGGCCCCTATTTTAGTCAATTATTATTTTTTTCGTGTTAATTATTAATTCTTTGTGGGGAACACAATTAATCGATTATCTGGTCCACATGTATCAGTCACGCGACGGGGAGCGAGAGGTCCTGTCCACAAATGACATGTGGGCCATGTGGGGTAACGTTGGCCCACTGTTGGCTATGGTCGGCAGGGGTTATCGGCCGGTCGTGTTGCGTGGCGTGGCAGGATAAACAGTTTTATCCGCGGACACCCTTTTCGACCATTTGCTAACGGCACGGCGACCGAACGAAGGACTAAACACTGACTGTGGGGTCCAACTGGAGGCGGGCCTAATGTCAGTCTCAGAAGGTGCAAATTCTATCTATTATGATTGCAAATTCTATGATCAGGCCGGTGGAGTGGGGTCATCTCGTGCGTTGCGCCTGGCGAGGCGTCGAACGGTGGGAGTAATGCCTAATGCGGCAAGGGCGACGTGGCTCTGGCGGTGGCAACGTGAACACGTGAGGTCGTCTCCGGAGTCCGGACCTCGCCGCAAGGGCAACGTGGCATACGCAAACGCATGATGGCAATATCAATGCATCTTTTATTTTAACTAAGAAATATGTGCAAGTGCGTTAAACGGAAGAAAACTATTAGACATTTAACATGTTTGCTTTATATTTTTGCACAATTGCAGCAGATGCAATAACTTAATTTCTATACTCGTTACTTTTGATGTTGTGAGTGGTTGCTGCAACAATCACAAACGCACAGGCTCATTGATGAAGGGATAACAATGTCACATATCTATTTAGTATTTTTTAATAATGAAAAGATATTATTTATTTTGATAAATTTTTTCATCGCAAAGAACAAAATATTTACCCGCAAAAGTATCATAACTTCAGTTTTATACTGACATTCTATGTGTTTGTAGATTTAGATATCAAGTTACATGACTTTTAAAGAATCTATAAAAATAAGTAACTTTAATATTTAGTTGTCGTGTTTCAGTTTTCACATGTCAGTCCTTGTTGAAAACATTTGTTTTGATTAGTTTTAATGTGAAATCGCTGAAGATTTGAGTTTACAAATTGATTAGTTAAATCATCGTCTAATTGTTTAGTTAATATTAATAATTTATTTCTAATTAAAATCAACAACTTGATAGAAATAATTGTTTATATTAAGTACAATATCAAACTTTAGAAACCCATAATATTATATTACTATTTATAAGGAAAATTAGAGTTACATATTAATAAAATATTTATATAAACATGCTAAGTATTTATCTTTGTTAATTTTAGGAAAATCGAGTTATGTATTGACAAAAAATTTATGTAAATAAACATGCTAAGTATTTACCTTTGTTAATTTTGGTTTGTACGGTCCATTAAGTAGAAATTGTGACTACAAAATTGAAGGAGAGAGTCATGAAAACATATATGACAATATAATAAAATAAATAATTATATAAAATGTTGAATCTGATATTTTTTTTGTGTTCCAACAATGTTATTTTGATAGGAAAAAAGAGATAGATGGCATAGAATTAGCTGAGAGCTAGCATGAGGCGACACTTCATTTTATTTGTAACCAACATGGACTTTTTGAGACCAAGCTGGCATCGTTCCTGGTGTGAGGCGGCATTTTTATTTATTGTGAAGAGATAATTTTTTTAAAACTAATGTACATTTTTATTTTTTGAGACCAATTCGAATTTTCTTTGAGGTCGACCAAGCTGGCATCGTTCCTGTTTGATTTGGTGTGAGCCGGCACTTTTATTTATAGTGAAGGGATATTTTTTCGAGACTAATGTATATTTTTATTTTTTGAGACCAATTTGGATTTTTTGTGAGGCCGATCCCGCTATGTATAATGTATTGCACCAGAAACTTGTTAATGCATGTGGGCATGCAAATCTCTATTTTTATCCCTGACTTGTTTTCCAGGCTGGGGGATTTTTTTTTTTTTTCTATACACGTGCCTACGTAGGGGGCGGCTGAAAAGGCATCCTAAATTAACGGTAAAGAAAAAATAAGTGGAGACCGACTCGATGTTGGGAGCGAAAGAAAAAAAGAGGTGGACAAAAAAATAGGTTGGAAATTTTTGTGTTTTATAGATAGGTATATAGATAAAGGATAGTATTTCATATCCTATTTCATCTACCAAAAGAGAGAATCGACCAAATTATTACAAGAGAGACAACTAAAATAAAAAACTAAAAAAACTGACGGAGGAAAAAAAATATCCTAACAAGAAACTCTATAGTCCGATGCGATAAATGACTTGCTCCGCGACGTCGACTCCACAAGTCTATGACCACCAACTTTGAGACAATGCCGCCACACACATCTGTTTCAGCTAATAAGGGTATTGAAAGATCGTTGGACATCGACCACCTTAAAGACACTAGATGTTGTATTCTGGCAACAACACGAAACACCTGGTGTATATGCAAAGGAGTCACCATCTCGTTACCGGCACCAGAGCCGATACCCAAGTAATCTTCCAAGAGCGACGTCTTCAACAAAAAGATGACATCCGCAAACGCCATCCTCGCCCCGTCAGAGAATTGGACATGGGTTTTCACCCGAGAAGATCCGCATGAAAGACAATGCCTTCAGCAAGGGCGGTGGCGCCCACAGGCGTCACCGCCATAGAAACGTGGGCGCCACCGCCATAGAAACATGGTAGTATCGCCATTGCCCACCAATTGCTGAGCTGTTACGCCATTGATTGCTGCCTCCGTCTTGATCTGGTCGTCGTCGTACACGCCTAGGCCGGCTGCCACCGTTGCACGAGTAAGGCCGTCGATGCCTAGGCACGCGATGGCTCTTGCTCCGCCGAACCCGCCTTCAGCAGCGGCGCAGCGAGACGCCGACCGAAACGCGTGGAGGTCGATCCGATTTTTGAAGACTCCACCAAATCAGATCACGAAGGGCCATATCGGACGAGCTGCAAACGGATCCACCACCCACGCAGGCAAGCGCCATCGTCGGCCGCGCAGCTTCGCCCCTCCTCCGTCGCGCCAAAGACAGGGCGTGGAGGCCCCACCGCCACCATCATCGTTTGCCGCCCAAGCCTCCCGGTGGCGCTCACTCTGGGCGTTCGGTAATATCGAACCGATCGGTTCGATACTTTGGTGCCCATGTAAATTCGGTTCCTTAGTAATATGGTATCGTTCAGTTCTCAAAAAAAACTTAGTACCGAGCAAATTCGGGATCAGTAGTTTTGGTTCGGTATCGGTATTTACCGAAAGAACTGAACAAACAGCAAATGCGGACGACGACGAAACTCACCTGGCGCACTTCCTTTCGCCAGTGTGGGATTGGACTAGGTGACGACGATGGTAGAGCCGCATGGGGGCTGGTAGCGAGGTCCTACAGTGCTACTGTAGGTGAGACGACGCGCGAGTCGCCATGGTGCGGCGCGAGGATGGACCACCGGTGGGCGGCTATGCAAGGGAGGGCCGGCGGGGGCGGCTGTGCGCGGAGAGAGGCCAGGGAGCCGGAGCCTGGAGGCGCGTGGAGAGTGGCCTAGGGACGGCGGCGCGCGAAGCAAGGTCGGGCGACGGCAGGTGACGGCGCGTCCGTGCGTGGGTGTGCCTCTGTCTGTGTCCTGGCTAGGGATGAGGATGATGGGCTTCAGTTAGGTAGTGTTGACCGTTGAGGATGATGGGCTTCACTTGTGGTGTTGAGGATGATGGGCTTCACTTATGTGGGCTGCTATTGGGCCTGCTTAATAAATTCGGTATTTCGGTTTACCGACGAATTTACTTCGGTAAATTCGATTCCCAGAAACCAGGAACCAAACCTAGAACCAAATTTTTCGGTTTCGGTATTTTTTGGTATTTGTGCCCAGAGCGAGGTGGCGCGCTCCGGCGGCGGCGAGGTGGAGAGAAAGGGATATGGGGAGGTGGCGGCGGCGGCTAGGGTTTCACCCCGAGCCACCCGCACGAAGGCGACGCAAGGCTCTGCTTGTGTTTTCTCCACGAAGAATTAAAAGGAAAACTGTAGCAAACCTTCGTGTTCACAATGACTTTCACTTCTACAATATACTAGCAGAGGGGCAGCAAATTAGAATTGTAGCACATTGCAGGGTAAATACAATGAGAGTGCTAGGAGTGTATGAACTCATTGCGTTTGGATGTAGTCACATAGGAGTGTATGAACTCATTGTGTTTGGATCTAGTCACATAGTAAATACAATGAGAGTGCTAGGAGTGTATGAACTCATTATACATGATCAAATATGAATAAGCGAAGGACCATGGACCATATATGGGATTTTACATATAATGAGAGTGCTAGGAGTGTATGAACTCATTACTACTCCCAGTAGTAAAAGCTGAAGTTTGCTTTTTTTTTTTCCAATTTTTTAATAACAAATCCATTGCAATTTTAGAAAATACCTTTCATTTAGCCCTTTTTTCATTTTTTTTTCTTGTTCCTAGAGCGGGACCTTTTTTTTTTTTTGAGGGGACTAGAGCGGGACCTTTTGTCTAGACGAAGTACCTGTGTTGCACTTGATTGGGTACACGCCCTGGTACTTGACGTCGTATCCGGTGGAGCGTGTTAAGAATTTCTCATTGGAGAAATTAATGAGCTCATACCATATGGGTCTTGACGGCTACCATATATGCCCTGGAGGCTACATCTATATAAAGGGACTACGTGTACACCTATAATGACTAATGAAGAGATGACTCTCCTCATATATCTGTGTCTCTTGTGTGTTCTTCTTGGGATCGGGCAAGGGAGATGAGATCCATCTACAACTTCTATGCGCCTCTTTCTTAGATCGGGAACGGTATATAGGCCGATTCGTAACACGTTATCAGCAGCTCTACCGCTGGGTGAGTCTTTCTTAATCCTTATGATTAGATCTATTTGTATTTTGTCATCGCTAATGACGAATTGATCTTCTCGTTTCTGATGGATCGGTCATGGACGCGTCGGGTTGATGCCTTCCCTTGAAGCGTCAATCTGCCATGAGCGAATCGACGCACACTGATGCATGACGCGAGATCTGCCACCGCACGGAAAGCTCGCCGTTTAGGTAGCCAAGCCCTCGCGCTTGGATGGCTAATGACGTAAACATGCATACACACAAGATGTATTACGCGCATGTAATTATCATCATCATATCGTCGAGGTTCCAATCCTGGAGCTAGAAGTCTACAAAATCGTGTAAGCCGCGTCTTGATCTATTAGATCAGTTTATATACATATATATATTCTCATTAATCAAGATCGGTATTGATTCACACGGTGCCAATTTTCTTGTTGATGTCATCTGGCTCCGGCATGCATGTGATTGATATCTATCACCAACATCGAGTCCCGTGTGATGAACCGATCATGACGGCGGCCGCCGGCGTTGGGTTCGACGACGTCTCCGTCGTGTACGTCTGCTGCAGCCAGCCTCATGCCGTGGCGGCCTGGAACAGACGCAGGTGGCCTCCGTGCGGGCGGCCGGCACGCGGGAGCCGCCCTTGGCGAGATTCGAGGAGCGCGTGGCGCGGCCATTGGGCCACAACCGCTATGTGCGTGTGCTTGTAGGCAATCTACATGTTGGCATGCAAGAACAAATCTACGATCCCAGCATCGCTTCATACTCAACTGGAGAGGCCACGGTTTGCCTGTGTTATTTATTTATTTATTTTTCATTAAATCATTCTCTACCACATTTAATCCTGTAGATTAGATTAACTTTAGTGGATGGTTTTCTGAAGGGCAAAGGCAAGTGGCATTTTCTTATTTTATTCACAAGAATAAATTGGATTGTGGCTAACCACAAATTTGCCTAACACTCTATATGTTTGATTCACTGGGTTACTTGCGAGCTTGGAGTGCCCTCTATGGTTTAGTGCACACGCCACCTCTACCCATTGTCAAATCTGCACTACGACTGTGTCGTCGTCATCAAGTGAATTGATCTACGACAATGTCAAATGCCCTATGCGGTACGTATCTACTAACCACTGCCCTACGCGGCATGTGGCGTAGATCAATTGACATCCTCAATAAGGTATGAATAAATCGCATCTTGAAGAATGCATTTGTTTTTTAACATCAAATTTGGGCAATTGTTAGTATATCGCATACTAATTTTATTTATGGTCTATAATTGATGTTTGTGTTAAGTAAGATTGAGACATGCACTTGCCACCTGTTTTGTTGGTCTTGCCACACGCACGTATGGCTTGACGTGGCTGTCTATACTGATATTTTTGTTGAACATTTTTGTTGAACGGTGGCTACTAAATACTAATGAGGTTGTTTGACCGTATATGCTTGCAAGGTGTTCATGCGTGTGTTGACCGGGCGAGGTCTCATATGCATCATAGTGGCCTGAAGTTGCTATACCTACTAGAGCATAGGCTCTATGAGCCTTGTTGATGTTGTAGCCATCATCACTATATTTCAAGAGTTGCCGCTGAATGGCAAATTGTGGTCTATACTTTAATTTTGTCATATAGTTTAGATCCTGAAGATCTTGTAATATGTCTATTTAGATGGTTTATATGCTTTGGATATCGGTTTTATTTTTTTTCCTTGCAGTATTTATGTATTATTATATTTTTCTATGGGATATATAATCCCGAAGTATTACCCTTTGACCAATATAAATACACTCGAACAACATATATGCTTGGAAATTTCTGGGAAATAAATGAAACATATATGGCTATCAGACCTCTTTTTCTCTCTAGCGCTCTCTTTTGCTTTGGTTTATTCCCGAAGTAACCTGAAGAAAAACCATTGCATTAGACTATATCAGACATCTGATTTTGGGATTCATCATTTGCATCTTCCCTCGAAGGGAAAGTCGAACCTGGTATTGTAGGCTTACCACATTAACCCGATCAACACGAGACTTGAAGTCGATATGTTTACCCATGCCTCTCTGCTACAGAACAAGCATTAGGTGTCTTCCTAATTGAGGTTTTGTTTTTCAAACAAATGTTTCGTGAATTTGAGCTAAAAGATAATACATTCCCCTTGGCAACATGGAAGTTGCTACATGAGATTTTTTTCTGATTAGTGCGAAAGCATAATATTTCTTCTCGGTGAAGAAAAATCCATGTCCTTTTTTTTGGACCAGATATAGCCCTGAGGTGCATATCAAAACTCAGAATTAGAGGTATCCACAGTCGCTGAAATGACAGTGGGCATCATTGCGGGAAACTATTGTATTATCTATAAGTATTGTAAGCCGAATAATATAGGTGGAGTGACTATTTTGTACAACAATATAGTGGCTAGTAGCCCTGTATATGCCACACCTCATCTAATTTATTATGTTCTACCTGACCACTGCCAGAAGATGGAAAACGGACAGGAAATATGAATCTCACATAATAACAGAGCTTGAAGCTAATTTTGATATTAATTAATTATAGTAGTTATCCTAGGCTCTGAAAGGCCACATGGATGTTGAAACTACATATGTCTGTTACATGTATCTTAAACCTATGAATGTTGCGCTATTAGTTGAGAATCTATCCTAGAAGGATATTGGTCGTTGTTTTGCTCTTGCCAAGCAGCAGTTTTTTAGCTTAAGTCAATGACTTTTGCACTACAATATTTTTTCCCAGATAAATGAACTTCTTGGTCTTATCTGTTCTATTTAAAAGCTTCTCTTCATGCTGAACAATGAATTGATCCAAGCCATGCTGTATATAGAACAAGAAATATGTTGCAATAAATATAATGACTCAATTTCACTATATGGTATGAGTAATTGAGTTAAACTTGGGCAATAAACAAAAGAGCTGGACTATAAATAACTCTGCATCCAATTTTTTGTGCTTGGTGACCATGGCTAAATGTCATATTCTTGCTATTATATTTGTGCACACCTAATCTTAACGCGCCTGAAAGCGTTGTGCTACCATTAATTGTCTTTTGTCATACATATGACCTAGAAGATCAATATGTAATGGACAAGTTGATTGTTAATTCTATACGATGATTGGTGAGCATTAGCCCCTGAAGAATTAATATGGCTAAATTATGGGTTACATTAGTAACTAAAAGTGTTAAAGTCTAGAAGACTGCATATGCATTTATTGAAAGCAAGAACTTGCAAAGCAATAGTTTATAATTAATCAGAAGTTATGAGCTCAACAAGAAGTTGAGGATATACTCATGTAGAAGGAAACATACACAGTATTTATGCAACTGCATTAATAAAGTCCAAGCTCACTGCATATAAAAAATAGTAATATTACCCCTGACAAAGTGCATGGTATTTCCCAGATAAATCACCACTCAAGTATACATATACACCACTGGAAGTTGGTGAATGGGTACTTGGCTATTAAGTATCTCGGCATTAGGGGGAGATGATGCCCATTTTGTGGAATGCCTTGATATTTATGAATTAAAATGCACGAATCTAAACTAAACTAGTTGTTTAGTTATACTCCTCTATTATATAGTATGGAGTAATGCCAGATAACTATTTGTATTGATGAGGAGCAACTAGATTGGTTAAAGTCCAAATGAATGCTTCTACCTGAAGTAGATGTGGATATACCCGGGATTAATTTCATATCCATTTGACTTTGGTATTTTGATCAAATATGTGGGGACGCCTGCAAATAAGATCTAATAGCCTAAGTCACAAGCATATGCTCACAAAGCAATCTCACGTTGTGTGTGATAAAACTCCTCTCATACTCCTGTAGAGAAATCACCCTGCTGGTGAGTTACCTCATGATGAGGTTCATCCTGGAGATGAAATCCTAGCAATGCGCGCATACTACAAAGCTAGGACTACGGAACAATAATGGATCTATCGTTTTTGGGAAATAACGAAGATCAATATCAAGTCGGAAAAAAAATGTGTCGACACTCATTTACCTCTACAATTGCTAGATGTGTCTCTTTTGTGAGAACCCGGATCCGGAATAAAGTCCATGGCAAGAGTGCTTGAAGCTCTCATATCGGGTCAAATGAAATATGCAATTGAGGTTGAGCCAAAAATCGCTAAGTGGATATCCTGAACTTGATATTCGGATAATTATGGGTCATTATTGAAATAATGGGTGGTGAAAAGCGATGGTTCAAAAGGCCTGAATAGAGACCTGTTCCGACATAAGTTTTATAAGATATGTTCCTCTATATAATAATCTGGCTAATGGCATGAATTAAATATGCAGTTATGGGATTCTGAAAATCCATAAAGAGCAACATCGAAAATCTCATACCAATATTGTCTTTTGGAGAGTGATCTCCCTATAAAATAACAATTCTCTGAAGGATTTTCCTAGAAGGAAGATATAGTTATGTCTAAATGTACCAAAGTGAATTCCTCGTAAGGAAGACCCATGTAAGACCCGAGAAAGATAAGAATTAAAGGAGGATATAAAATGAATAAAAGTATATCATATAAACACATGTGCAGTCCATGAGCTTTTTCTATGGTTGTATACATATGCTTGTGATAGAATGCATTCTCCACCTGAAGATTTGGAGTTAAAGTATCCTCTAAAAATCGATATGATAAATTTGGTGCTACTAGTGAAACTTACCCCATCGCGCTAGTGTTACAGACTTATGATGTCTTACTGTATGTATTAAAGATTCTTGAAGAATCTATAGTCAATCGAGAAGAAGTCATGACAGGTTATGCATAGAGAAGATTATAATTTTATAAGAATAATCTTTATTGGTCACATCTTGAAGATGTGTGTCATTGCAACTTTGAAGTGCATAAAAATGCATCCGATATATGCATGCTAAAATATAATAATTTTGATTTGTATTATTGTCTATCTCAATGCTCCTGAAGAATAGCAAGACAGATGTCATGAAGACTAAATATTGTGAAAATCTTGTAATCACACTTGCACTATTTATATGTAATGGTTAATGCCATGAGAGTGAATGCTTTCAACTAATGTTGTCATCAGGGGGAGTATTTACAAGACATTGATTGTTATTTACGAGGCTTTAAAGGTCTCAAATAATACCCAGAAGGTGTTATATATCAAACTGTGAATTACCAACCTCTGTTGAAAGCTCTAACATGATATCATTTCTAAAAGTGAATTTATAGTTTTACTTCATGGGTTCCAGAAGTAACATGAGGTCAATATTATGAAATGATTCTTGTAGTATATGTGATATACTTGTTGATGTCTCTATGTGCGTATGCTTCCTGTAGAGAGCATTCTTGCCATAACGGGACAATTATATAAGGTTCAGGGGGAGAATTTTTTATAGTATTAGCTCTTGACCAGAATTCTAGAGAATTCAAAATGGTATGATCCAGAAGGTCACAAGTTGTCCGAGACATATATTGTACTCTTTTTTTCCTTGATGAGTTTTCTGAAGTTTCTCATGTAAGGTTTTTAATGAGGCAACAATGCGCAAATGCGTTATACGACAATAATGTACTCTTTCTTCATATTTTTTCCCAATGGGTTTTTGAGTTTTAACGAGGCATGTATTTGTCATGGTATTCGCCCAAGGGGAGTGTTAAGAATTTCTCATTATAGAAATTAATGGGCTCATACTGTACGGGCGCCGACGGCTACCATATATGCCGGGAGGCTACATCTATATAAAGGGACTACGTGTACACCTATAATGGTAATGAAGAGATGACTCCCTCATATATCTGTGTCTCTTGTGTGTTCTTCTTGAGATCGGGCAAGGAAGACGAGATCCATCTACAACTTCTATGCGCCTCTTTCTTAGATCGGGAACGGTATATAGGCCGATTCGTAACAGAGCGAACGGCGTAATTGGCGTTTAGGGTCTCGATGCGGTGGCGCAGGAGGTTGGGAGGATCATGGTGCAAACGTAGTCGCGGTTCACGCGATTTGTGGAAGTCGCGGGGGATCGGAGACCGAACTCGCAGATCGCGCGGACGTCGAGTAGATCGGGCCGAAGTCGCGGATCACGCGGACTCCTGGCGGGTGGATCGTGGACATCGCGATCGCGCGCTACGAACGGACGCGGATTTGGTGGTCCCCACAACGGAGGTCGTTGGTCACGATGAAAAATGGTACGGTATTTGAGACCGAATTGGTTTAGACGTGTTTTAGTTCGTTCGTACGCGAGTCTGCATATTCAATATCTAATACTGTATCCGTATCCGAATACTCAAATCACATATTTATGATGTCGATAATCAATCTTATCCTATTCGCCATAGTTGATACTATCTGTATTCGAATTCGGACAGAAATATGAAAACAAATTTGGTATGAGTGATATCCATCCGTATCCGATCTGTTTTCATCGCGACTCGTTGGTGAGACGCCTCCTCCTCGGCATCTGCCGACTGCCGTCGCTCTTGTCGGCGGTTGTCCGGTCCCGTTGCCCGGTGGTGCTCCCCGCCGAAGGGCTGAAGGGACCAAAGAACATCGTCGGACGACTCGCGAAGCCACACCACGGGATGCGATCTGCAACGCTCGCCCCTAGCAGTCTGCTCGCCCGACGCCGCATGAAGTCTGATTGTGGGACGACTTGCGAAGCCACGCCACGGGACACGATCTGTGATGCTCGCCCCTGGAATCACTTCATTTTCACATGTGTTGACGCAGCCGATACACCGGTGGACTTTGGACGCCCTAAAGGCTGCACACACAACCTGTAGCGCGGCAAAAATGCAACGTAATCAACCAAACCGATCTAGAGAACGACACAGCCGATGTGGAGCTTGTTCTTGGCCGAAAATGCTCCCAAACTACTCTCAGAAGGATCTGTCGTGGAGGAGCATGTGGAGGATCTCCTAGGACCAACAAGGTCGCCTAGGATGCCGATGAATCTCGTGAAGAGACGTCACTGAACAGTAGGGTGGAGGGTAGAGAAGAGAATGTAGGGTAAAAGAGTTGATAGATTAGTTTTTTTCGATTGATTGGATGCAATCAGTTGGCCATGATCCTCTCGTATTTATAGAGAGGGTTGATGTTATCCCAATAAGAAACATCTCCAAGGCCCAATCTCCAAGTTTTTCGTGTCCAAAACTTACCCAAAACAGATTTAGGAATAAATCGGTTCGAGATCTAAAAGTTAGGTTCAGAACAGACCCGACAGTACCTACCGTACTTCATTTTTATACAAAAGTGACAAAACTGCTCCAAATTTAAACTCCGCTAGCCACTGGTAGTATCGGTCTTAGAAGATCGGCTCATCAGCCACCGGTAATACTTCACGCAGTCTTTCTGGGAGCACAACTCTTGCATTCGACCTCAAATTGCACTTTTCATATGTGTTTTTCAACCGTCTCGATGAGAGAAATGTAATGATGAAGTCCGTTTCCACTTTTGATAATTTTAGAAAAATGGTCATTTTTATTGTCAATAACATGAAAAATATAGAAACGAAAAAAAAAATCCTGCGTTCCAAACAGGGCATAAGAGAATAACTATGTCTCTTGGGCTCTTGGCTTTCCTACCGCGTTGCCATCGCTAGGCTGCAAACTAAGCTACAAAATATTTTTTTTGACCGAAAATACCGTGGGGGTCCCATTTTAATTATTTTTAAAGGAAAGTACTGATGTTTACTTACATACAAGGTTAACTAAAATCATCTAGCGAAACACAGAAGGAGGATCTAAGATCGTCCTTGAAACAGAGAGGTTGCAAATTACATTGATGTTTAAAATGCGAGAAAATGGATCCCATCTTTGAAAAACTTTTTTTTTTAATACGACTTCACGTGTCATTTTCATGAAAAAGAAGGTGGCCGAAAACACGACATGTACGACAAACACAATACGACACAGACCACAGGGAGGGACATGGGCTAAACGAACACGACAAATAGAAGAAAAGAAAGGTCCTCCGGATCTTTGAAAAACTGTCATTGTGAGTTTTCCACGGCTCCCATGTCGCTATCGAAGTTGCCTAAGTGAAGAAAAGGATAGCATGAGTCTACCTAGCTTGCTTGTACCTGTCCAGCAGAGGTAGAGATGCATCCCAATTGATTCGTATCATCGCCCAGCACTCCTTGGCAAATTGACAGTTAAAAGAATAAGCAATCGATGGTTTCTTCTTCCCCTGCATCACACATAACACATATGGCATCGCCTTGGATGTTGAGATGTCTTCGCCTCAGCATTTTCTTAGTATTGAGTTGATCTACTAGAATTAACCAGGCGAAAAATTTCACCTGACGTGTGCACTGGGATTTCCACATAAATTTGAAGACCGGATGGGCATCTATGTTTTTGAATACCTGTGCATAGAAACGGTGAGGTATACATGTTTCCCAAATTGGAATCCAGCGATCAGCAGCATCTTGGTCATATGGCTGGTCGTGTAAATGAGCTTGGAGAGCCTCAAGTTCTTCACAGGCTTGCTGTGAGAGGGGCAGCAAGAAAATATCATATAGGGCCTCAGCTTGCATAATGTCCATCATTGAAGCATTTTCATTTCTAGCAAAAGAGGTCAATCTTGTGTATGTCCGCGATAAAATAGAATCAGTCCATAGATCATCCTAGTGATACCTCTAAAGATGATATTGAGTCTGAGTACGTCTTTCCACCAGAAGGATCCTATTAGTAGGGGCACTTTTGAGGTGTAGTGTCTACTCCAAACTATCTGAACCCAGGGGATAATTGCTCTATTATAGAATTTGCTTAAGTACTTCATCAGACTATACGCACTCATGAACCTCCATTTCCATACTCCATACGTTCTGGTCACCAAGATTCTCTCCTCCATATACGTTTCTTCCACACTCATGAACCTCTATATCCCACACTCCATATCATGGGTCCCACATGTCATTCACTATTCCCCTCTCTCTCCTTTTCTTCTCCCCCTCCCCACCGCTTTCTCCCTCCTTATCTTTTCCCCACCCACCGTGGGTGGCAGCGGCGACGCTCGGCTATGCGGCTCACGCGGGGACGCCTCCTCTCCGTCCGGCCCTCTTCCCTCGGCGCGTGGCGGGCGGCGCCTCCTCTCCGGTGGCCGCCCAGCCACTCCCCTCCGACGGCGGCGGCCTCGGCGTGCGGGCGGCGGCGCTCCATGGCGGCCGTGCGGCGGCTCTTCGGCGACTGGGCTCAGTTCCTCGCCTCGCGCATCCCCGACGGCGGCGGAGGTCGGGAAGGAGAAGCTAGGCATAGGAGGTCATCATCACCACCGTCGTCGTCCGCGACGACCTTGCTCCCCAACTCGGGCGCGCGGTGACCCTGCTCCGGTGCGGCGGCAGGCTCCTCTTCTCCGTGCTCTCTCTCCCTCTCTCTCTTCTGGTGCCACGCGGCGAGCGGTGCGAGGATGCGCGGGCCCCGCGCGCGCGGTAGCGGCCGTCCGAGAAGACGCCAGGAATGGCGGCCGTCCCGCATGTGGCGTCTCGTTTCCCGTCCCAGCTGCAGACATTTTCTTCGCCATCACCTCCGCCATATCCGTGGTGGCCGGATACCGGTTGGTATCCAGGCCCCCGCTGCGGACAGTCTCAAAAGAGCATCATTATATAATCTTAGATTGATGACGCCAAGACCACCTAAGCTACAAGATATTGATTCCGCCTATATTCTGAAGCTATGAACACATCAGCTAAGCCCACAGCTTTAGTTTGCAGCTATCAGATATTGATCCCGCCTACAAGATCTAAACCCCCACAGCTAGCTGCATTCATGTATTTATTCATATCTAAAGTATGCCCAAAGGATATGTACGTTTCCTTCGTCCATAGCCATGCCACAAAGGCTAGAGTTGCATAGAATCAGCGTGCACAGCTGCCGTGTTCTCCACATGGACACAGACGACGCAGTGGGGCCCGCTCTCTTTGGCACCAAGCCTATAAAACCCGGCGGATAGCCCCGTACCAAATCAGGAGCAATTCCATGACGAACATGGGTCGCAAGAACACCTTGGTTGCGCTTACTTTTCTTCTCATCCTGGCAGGAGGCATCCTCCTCTCTCAGGCGAATGCTAGTGAGTCGCTAACACCGTCTGGCCATCCCGCCAAGGAGATTGCCGTGATTAATTCCAACGACGATGGTAAGTGAGATCTGCGGTGACTGTAAGCATATTATGTATACATCTATTCACATTCCTGTTGGTCGGACAGTTTATTCAAGTTTTTTTTAGAAAAGAGTTTATGCAAGTTTCTTTCTGTATAATACACTAGGCCGTGCGGCAGAAGGCGGCTCCAGCATCGGAGAAGAGCTGGTTATCATAGCTGATCCTCGCCCGATACAGCGCCCGCCCAACATGAGGGGGAGAAAAGCGCCATGAACAAGCGCGCGCGGAAGCAGTCTGGAACTCTGGATGCATGGAGAAGTCACCGCTCTGGATTTGCTACGGAATTAATAATAATTATTATGTAATAATAATGTTATGTCGACTAAATTCTCGTGCTTTCCCCTGTTCCTAAATAAATCAAGGTTCTGTGTGACAAGTTGGACTGTACTGCCGTACTGGCGTTCTGCCATCTCAAGATGTAGTTGTTTGCACTGTGTTCCATATGCTACTCCCTCTGTTCAAGTTTAAAGATGTTTCGGCGTTTTTATATATTATATATATTGTTCTTATTATGCATCTAAACATGGTGTATGTCTAAGTGTATAGTAAACTCTCGACTATATAGTCTGTTAATTTTATTTTATTTTGTGATGGATCTTCATAAAATGTGGGTTTTATTTCATCATAATTTTTTTATGATGTTTTAGAGATGAGTATTTGATGTCTGTATTTGCCTCTGCATTCAAACTGCACTCATGCATGTGCGTAACTTTCTCAGGAGCAAGCAGGTAACATTTCCAGGCTTCCAGCTGCCAAACATGATTAAGGGGAATGATGGCGTTAGCACACCCAACCAAAGCTATGTAGCACACGTAGGTAGCTCAAACTTTGTTTCTACTTCCTCCATTCCAAATTATAATGCATTTTTATTTTTCTATGGATGCCTAATCACATGTTTTAGAGCTCAAAGTGCTTCTTGATCGAATTTAGACAAATGAACAATCAAGATTGATATGATGCATTGTCTTGCTTTATCTAACACTTCGTAGTGATCTAGAAATCTGCATACTATTACCAACCGAATCTCAATAACAAGGTATGTGAGTATGTCTCAACTTTAGTAAACTTGACATACTAGCATGTCTTGAGCTTCAGATTCAGGTGTTCCTCAAATTCAGAGACTCACATGTATTAGAGCTCCCACTACCTCAGAACAACTATTCACTACGGAGTCTCACCCTCGTCACTGCCGGAAAATGAGCTTGCGATGGGCAAGTGGCACTGATGGGTTTTTTTCCTATCACCGCCGGTTGTCCACAGTTATATGAATCACTACCGGTTCAGTTCCAAACCGACCGTGATAGACTTGCAACTTATGACATTTGTATTTTCTAGAAATTGTTTGTAAATTGACATGCTCCGCTTTCCTATCTCAAGGAGCGATCGACCGACAAACATCATCGTCTTGTAGTCTACTTTCTCGATCCATTAAAATAAAGTTGCATAGGATTTATTTAAGTCTAACTATGTAGAAAATATAAGCAATGTTTATATTTTCAAATAAGTTTGTTATCAAAAAATATTCAACAAAAACGAGACATAGGAACAAACCGAGCCGCCGCCCCGCGTCGCACCCCATGCGGGCGACTTGGGCGGCTCCGCCCACGTCGTGCCGCCTCCGGCCCCCTCCCTCCTCTCTCGTCTCGCTGTCACTGGAGTGGGTCGCCGGCAAGGCCGTGCGGGCTGCCGTGATGGCGGCGGCAGGGCCCTCTCGAGTTGTGGCGGTGAAGTGGCGGCGAGGGCGCCTCTCCACAGTTTCCAGCGATCCACGGGCACGTTGACGTCCATGGGGCGGTAACGGCGGACCGAAGGCTTCGGTTCCACAGCGGCCAGACCATGTGACTGAGGAGCCTCGTGACAACGGGGTCGGCAGATTCGGTCCTCCGGCGGTCAGATCCGGTTCCCTCTGGGCTGGATTTGCATAGCCGGTGCCGCTTCGGCTGCTGGATCTGGCTAGCAAAGGAGGAGGACATGCAGGCGGAGGGAGCAGTGGTGGAGAAGACCCTGTGACTGATGGCGTGAGGCCAGATCTAAAGCTTCGAGGCGTTGGTGGCTGCGCGGGCGGTGGCTTCCAACGCCGCTCCCAATGATGGCCGTATCTGGGCTTCGGGTGATGGATATGGATCCGGTACACCTGTCGGTTCTGGGGCTCCGGGACGCTTGCGTGTGGAGATGCGGATGGCCCGAGTGGAGGTGTGGTGGGCGTCTGGCGCCACCTCCGATTGAGGTCATAGCTACATGTTGGTGGTGCACTTTCCAATAACTCCACTATTGCGGATCTGGCGCGGTCTTCCCCGATGGTCACTGGCGTAATGGCATAGATTTCGGTGAGACAGTTACTGTGTTTCGATGATGATGACGCCCGTGGGTGCCACTTCCTCGTTGGAGGCGTCATGACTTCTCTTCAACATAGGGTGCCATGGAGATCTTTCAGGGTGAAAATCCAAGAACGGTCTTCCTGGCAAGGTGATGATGGCATCTTGTATGTCATGCTCTTGTTAAAGACTCGCTTTTGAAAGATTCCTTGTTAGTTGTTAGTGTTGGTGCCAGCATAGTTATCTCCTGGAATTCTTAGCGTTGTTGCTGTGTATTTTGCGGTGTATTCTTGTCTTACATCAGCCGTGAAATTATAGAGAATAATCAGACTGTAACAATATGAATGTGATAATAAATAATCAGTGAGTTTCAAATGGAAAGAAAACATACCTTGGTTGTAAAAAGCTGGGTATGAAATACTATCTTTATCTAAAAAAATATTCAAAATGTAGTATAATGATAATTATTATTATAAATTATAAATATTAATATTTTTTAGGTCTCTTACAGTAGAACTTTCCCACCCAGATTTGAGTGCTCGACTTGGTACGGGTGCTCGCATTTTAACTGAATTTGTTTTTTAGATTTTTTTTTTGGCGTTATACTTTAAGTATTAAGCGTTCGTTCCCGTCAACAATGAGGCACCAATGGTGACTTTGAGAATCTTTAGATCTGTCCACTTAATCCTTCGGAGATGCTTATACAGGTAGAGTTTGCGTACGTGTGTTTGAATGAGGGTGAGTGCGTGTCATGGGCGTCCATATAGTTCTAAAAAGAATATATAAATTGATAAATGGGCATTCCAGCCACTGTGGGCCGTTTAGCGAAGCTCGTCTACAAACGTTGGGGACGAGCCCAGGTGGCCCGAGTGAGCCCATATCACTGGACTGTGTTGCGGCACATTAAGCGAAAAAAATAAAAAACAGCTACCACAGATCTAGGCCAACAGACCAACATTCTTTGAGATCTGACACCCGGTTTTCTGATCACAGTTATAGACATTTGCGATTGCGATGCAAAGAATGACGGAATTCTGATCGGATCAACTCCGTGGAGGGACTATCGGGGCGCTATATTTCCTTCCAGAAAATAGGTATCCATTTCTATGTGCTTTTCCTGTTCCAGATTTCCCCACATGTTAGTAGGATGATTAGGATTTGAGTTTTTGTCATCTGAAACTATGTCCTGTGGAAATGCCGTAATGCAATTTGTAACTGCTCTATTTAGCATTTTAGGAAATTATTAAGGGAACACTGGAATCTATACTCCTTTTGAGTTTCGAATATCTGTGTTTATAATATTTATATGTTCGACATTTTCGCAGTAAGCCTAGTGAAAAGAAAGAAGATTTGCAACTCAAGTTTGTCCTTGTGGGTACAGCCGTACGGGATCACTTCAAAACTCTTTCCTCCATTTTTTAATAGTTCCATGTATGGTTTTCATGCATTACATGTTTTTAGAGCCCAAGCAGTGTAGAAGGTAATCGGAAATGTCTAGACAACATGTTATAGCTACAATAAGTCTGTCCAATAAAAGAATCAATAGAAAAAACTACGGGTATTTATATCATGTGTTTAACAGATGTCCGGACTGGTGGAATGGTTCAGTTCTTCTGGAATGTAATCCCTCAATACTTGGCACTTTTAGCCAATTGGTACATATTTAGGCAGACTTGAAGAAAAGCTAGATAAGTTCTCTTCATTGCCTTTCTTACAACCCTAAAGCTGCTGCCTGCTGGGGAGAAGAAATGGAAGAGCATGAGAATGTGGCATTTGGAACTTGAATATCCTAGTTCCTTATCCAGCATGATGATTGGCTACATTGCTCCACCTGAGCTTGTATAAAGGGCAACATTTGAAACATGCTTACTAGGAAGCGCCTAGTGCCCAAGTATTTCAGATCTTTTGGTCAGAAAATGGATTGAGTACTGTGCTGCGTTGATCCTTCCCTGCCTCAGGTATTTTGGTCAATTATTGTAAAATGGAGTGAGTACTGGCTTGTATTGGTCTATCCTTGCCTCAGAGTTGGCATTATCCTATAATGGGTTGAAGCACATCTTTTCTGAAATTACCTGAACCACTATATTGCATTTCAAGTAGATCTAGAAACGGTAATCCAGAATATCTCCTTGTGGACTCTAAATTTTGTTTTCAGTTTTCAGTTATGAAGTTATGTCATTCCTTTCCAGAGAAAAGATGTTTCATTTTATCTTGGAGTTTTCTATCAAAGAAAATGCAAGATGAAACAATGCTACATCATAAGTTCAAATTGTGCAAGTCACAGTGCAGAAGTTATATACTGTTCAGTTCTGTGCGTCACATACCTGTCTCCTCTGGAGAGGCTCACGACGCCTTGTGTTCAATTGGCAATCACCAAGGTGGTCATTCTTCGCCATGACATGGAGCAAGAGATGAGGGTATTCTCTGCTGACGAGCTCGCTATCCATGATGATGCTCCTGTATCTTGAAGAGGCTGCTTGGGTGCTTGATGTTGCAGTTAAGCCCCACCATGGAGGATTCTTCTAGTCACAGTGACCTCCTTGCCTCGCCAATGGAGATTGTTACATCTCGTGATGTTAGAATGGCTCCCCAATATGGTTGCTTGCTTGTTTGTGTGGTGAGTCATTGTCTTGCGGTCGTCTTGGCTTTGGTAGTTGTTGGTGTTGGAGATCAACTCCAGCTATCTATCAGGGCTGTGCAACCTCCCCAACCTCCCCTTTCCCAGTCTCCAGCACATGCACCTGGCTTCCGGTCTTATTTGGCCGTTGCTGTTTCATTATTAGTGGTTCACCAGTTTCAGTGATGGTTGGTGCATGATAAGCTCGATTCTTTTTGGACTAGCTGGTTGATGAAAAAGGATTGTGTGAATATGTGCTTCAGGTTGTGTTTGGGACATCAGATAAGTAGTCATCTCGTCTTCATTTGTAATGGTGGTGAGAAAGCGTCTGTGTTCCCTGTGCTGTGTTCCCTGTGCTCATTGTGAACGGCGGGTGCATGGAGGTGAAAGTTACACCGTTCATCGGGCACGTTCAGTGAGAAAAAGTTTCTGAAATACCAGAAAGAGATAGATGTTTCACATTGAACCCATTCTCGTTTTGTAGTACAGAGAAACTCCCAAAACCTGGTTTCTCCTGATTCTAGTTCTAGTTTCATGAATCTAGCGAGCTAGTCAAACGGTTCCACAAAATGATTCTGAGTCATTTGAGAAATGTTTCTAAAGAGAATCTGAATTTGAAATGTTACTAGGAGTATCCATATCCCTACCAAATGCACCATTAACGTCGCTGATTATGTTGCTTTGTTGGTTGTGTTCCTAGTCACTATGTTGTGCCAGGTCACAAATAGTTTGTATGCATTGAACTTTGTTGGTGACCATTGCAAGGCTAGTAGTGTAATGCTCGTAGGCACCTTTTAATCTTGGTAAGTCTAGGCACGTTTGCGAAAAAGAAGCTGGCCACGGAAATTTCTTCCTAGTCAATTTTCCATTATTTTTGTTAAATGATATGTCAACAGTTTCTTTATCATGTTCTAAACTCTTTGTCAATTCTCGTTGCATGCAGATACAACAGCCTTACAGACGCCATCAAAGAAGAAGCATTGATGAAAGGGAAGAGTACCACTGATGTCACGTTGGACATAGATGAAATAGCATTGTCCATCACAAGTCAACTCAGTCGTCATCATTCTCTTCATCAGAGGTACCCGTGTTGTCACAAACTGCCATTGATCTACAGAGTCCCAAAACATATCCGCCATGTTGATCCAGTAGCTTATGAACCAATTTTTGTTTCCATCGGGCCATATCACCATTCTGCTCCAAATGTTCTTTCCATGGAGAGAGAGAAATGGAAGTGTCTAAAATTTATCTTGAATCATAACCATCATAAGGAGTTGCATGATTACATTTTAGCAATAATGGGATTAGAGGACGAAGTAAGGTTCTGTTACCAAGACGAGATCAGTGTTGAAAGCAACAAATTTGTACAGATGCTCCTACTTGATGCATGCTTTCTACTACATTCGCTGTATGCAACAAATGAAATTGTCGAAATGCCCGTCAGTAAAGATTTGCAATTCCAGAAAGGTATTGGTGCGTTGAATATTGAAAGTGAGAAATCAGACATAGAAATGTCTTTGAAGTTTGAAATATCTGCTGATCAAGTAAAACAAGGAAATGCAGATGCAAGTCAATGTCAAAGTACACAAACTGATACTTTTGATGATCTAATGCAAGGCCGACCGCAGAGGAACCTTGATCCCGTAGGAATGATGTATACTAGTTGTATCACCCGTGATATATTCCTACTAGAGAACCAAATCCCATTTTTTGTTCTCAAGAGGGTATATGAGACCCTTGCATATAAGAAGCTTGTCAGTACACCGCTTACAGAAACTATTGCTAAGCATATAGAAGGTTTATTGAGGAAGTATACTACAGCTATTGGCGAATCTGACAGACCAAAGGACTTCCAACATTTGCTCCATTTATGCCACTTGTACTTCAAACCTAGTCAGAATATTGCTCATCATGAATACCAGGTTCAATCCCATTATTTTTACAGACTTCTTGATAAGTTTGTCAGATATTTCAATTACTCTAATCAGTGTGAAGGCGTAAGTTCGGTGTTCAACTGCCAGCACATTTATTCTCAAAAGGGTAACCATATGAAGTGTTGGCACCGGGCAGTCCAATATCATGAAGCAGGAGTTAAATTTAAGAAGAGGGAGCATAGTAAGGATGCTCCTCTTTCTCTTTTGGACATGGTGTTTGATGAAGGTTTGCTGGAGATTCCACGCTTGATTATCGATGACAAAACTTGTAGTCTGTTACGTAATTTTATTGCCCTTGAGCAAGCATGTCCTAAATTTGGGAATGACATAACTGCCTATGTTGCTTTCATGTCTCAGCTTATCAGTACAGCTGATGATGTTGTGTTGCTCTCCCGTAGAGGAATTGTTGTGCATCACATGCGATCAGATACAGATGTGTCGAATTTTTTGGTCAAGCTTGGAAAAAATATAGACTTTGATATGAGTTCCAGTCACTACCTGCAGCCTTTGCACGAAAAACTAGAAAGACACTACCAGAATCGTATAAACAGATGGATGGCATGGTTGTGGCAAAATCATTTCAGCAACCCATGGTTGACCTTAGCAGTTGTTGCAGCTGCAATTGTGCTTATCTGCGCAGTATTGCAAACTTTGTTCTCATTTCTAGCTTATGTGAATCCAGTTACTTAGGCAGACAATAACCTAAGATGAATTCATCCTTGGTGCTCTTGGTCCAACACTAAATCATGATGTCACAAACCAGGAGACTGCACATATCTGGATGGTATACTGCAAGTGGAAACCAATGGTGGCAAATACATAGCCTGCTGGATTTTCTACTAAAAATTGCGCTTAGCAGAAGAGTTAAATGCAGCAAAACATCTAGCGCCCTTAATACAGTGTCATATTTTAGTTGGGAAACAACAATCGACAGTTCTGTGGCCATTCCACAGCAGAAAACATGTGGCACTAGTTGCTGCAGATGGACGGTTTTCTAGTTTTGGACTTAGGATCTGTATTAATTTACCATGCATCATGAGTGGAACCGACCTCCCGTTCATTAGTCTGTTTATTCCCAATTATTCCAAGCAGCATAAATTGTCCTCTGGTCCTATTTGGATACGATTAAAGTCCGATTATTGCCGGCTCAATGTGACAGTCCTGCCAAACAGTTTATGGCGCATGTGTTTTTTGTTCGCTGTCGTTTTGATACAACGGTGAGGATTGAACTTCGGCAGTACCTTCCTTATGCACCGTGTGTTCATGAAACCTGTCTCCAAATTCCAAACAAGGCTTGTTGATTTGTGTTCCGCTGACGCAGGATTTCCCGCTTGCAAACACGTTGCTTTTGTCAGTCAACCAAGGTGGAGATCCTTCTGCACCCTGGACACGCTTGCTGATCACGTTGCTATTCAAGTGTTACAATTGCGTGCCTAATTGCTGATCACATTCCAACTCCAGCACACACCAGCTCAAGTACTGAACATGTTGATAAAAAAAGTACTGAACATGCCCTTCCCTAAAAAAAACTGTACATGCTTGCAGGCTTGCAGCACGCGGTCGGCACGAGTTGCTCCACTTCCGCATTGGCAATGCTGCCGCAGCCGAGAAATTGGCTATAATAAAACTCCAAACAAGTGACTTCTCTAAAATAGGACTTCTAACATCCGCTTCTCTAAAAATAGGTTTCTAAACATTAACACTAAGCTATAACAACATTTTGTTTCTATTTAGTCATGTTTGGAGTCTCAAATACATGTAGTTTATGGTATTACTCTTCTGCTAATGTCATCTATCTATATCGATTCATCTACTCCCCTCCTGCTGTTTCATCTACTCTGTCCCGACGCGGAAGGACATGGACACCGCCGCTCGCCATCCCGCCCTCCCGCCGCTCCTCCTTGCCTCCCCTATGCTGCTGATCTTCTCTCCATGGATGGAGACCCTCCGCCGCCATGGTTAGCCATGTCCAGGTGGCGGCCAACCAGCCCACGCCAGGCCACAGCCAGCCGGTACAGGCCACGGCCGGCCAGCCAGGCCAGACAGCAGAAAGCAGCCCCTAAAGACGCGTGTAGAAGGCCTAGGGCCAAAACGGTCAAGTCATAGCCAAATACTTGTATTTGAGATGAGAAAAATGGTTAAAAGAAACAAAATATCATTATAATATTAGTGTCGACGTTTGGAGCCCTTTTTTAGAGAAGCTAATATTAAAAAATCTATTTTAGAGAAACTACTTGTTTTTGTGGACAGGGATTCAGTAACTTGGCTTGAGCAAGTCACAACGTAACTTACCTCTTCCATCCATCCACCCAAATGAGATCCAATGGCTCAGAATAGATCTACCCCTTGAACACATGAGACTTGGCTGGTTTCCAGGCATATAATATCAAGCTCACGGTTTGGGAAAAAAATACAATATTTAGATCGGCATTTACATAGCACTTAATTGCATTTTCTACTCAAAAAAGCTAATTGCATTTTCAAAGCACAATAAAACAAAATTGTTCATACAAATTCATAAATAAGCTTATCCAAGCTCATCAATATCTGTCTTTTTTGCTTCCTGAGAAAACACTTTCGCAAAATATATATTAAAAATATTAATTTTTGTGGTACATAATTATTATTATTGGAAAAATCTTTAAATCTAGTTTTTTTAACAAATTTATGAATGTGTAAGCACTTGACTGAGTTGTCACTTAATAGATGCAGGATAAGCTGATATATGAATGTGTATGGACTTCTATGTTTTTATGTGCTTTGAAAATATAATTTGCTGCTATGTTTTTAGATAAAGGATAATTTGCTGCTATGTACATGTCCGTCAGAAGTATTGTATTTTTTTTCAAAGCGTGAGCTGTGTTTTGCTTTTATACATATGTCAAAAAAACAGCCAAGTCTCGTGTTGAAGGGCTAGATCCATTCTGAGCGGATGAAGGAGGTAAGTTACGTTGTAACTTGCTCAAGGCAAGTTACTGAATCCCTGTCCTGTTTTTGTTTGGAGTCATGCACACTGGGCGAGGATGGACGCTGTATAGAAGCCCGGTCTCCTACCGCTGGCTTTGGAGTGAGGATCGCTGTGGCCTCGCTTGCGGAGCCGCCTGGCCAAGGGCTTGCCGCCACGCACGGGCTCGGACAGCTTGCCGAGGACGGAACCGGTGGCCGACATCGATGTCAGCGGAACCGGTCGCGGCGCTGGGGCGACATCGGCGTCGCGGGAATCGACGGCGAGGGCTCATGCAAGGAAGCCTTCTTGAGTCCCAGCCGGCTGCCTCGCTTCCTTTCCCTTCTTTGCTGGTTGTGCGCCGCCACAGAGCTCTATGGAGCACGGGATGCATGGATGAAACTTTCCGCTCAATGCAACTGTCGTCCGACGCGTAAACATCTCCATTAAGACTAATCTCGTTGCTTACTCAACTCCCTCCGTACTCATTGATTAAAAAAAAAACTCCCTCCGTACTTAAAATTTTAGAAATGATTTAGATACCATGCTTACCGTTATTAAATAGGAAGAATTGGTTGTGGGACATCCCGAAAGGTATAGATTGGCTGGTACACACATCCACTTTTGATATTTGTCAGAAGATAGTGCGGTTTCGTGTAATTGGGCTAATGGACATCAAGACTAATCAAATATTTTTATAAAATAGATATAAAATCATATAAGTGCCAGAAAATTATACTACAAATCTTATACACTCTACATGACGAGAACTACAGAGTAAAAATATTGCTTTGCACTGAAATAACCATTTTGACCCTCTTCATAAATAGATAAAGATAACCATGATTAATTTGCTAAGATGCTTGTAAGACACTAAAAATATTAGAAAAAAAATCATAGAATGCTTACATCAACAAATTATACTGCTATATTTAGCATGACTACATTATAGATTTATCTCCGATTGAAGCTTAATTGATATATATAAACTTTGTTATTTTGATCTGATATTTTTATCACAGACATATTTGGTGATGTATGCATTCTATGATTTTTTTTCTAATATTTTTAGTGTCTTACAAGCATCTTAGCTAATTAATCATGGTTTTTCTTTACCTATTTATGAAGAGGGGCAAAATGGTCATTTCAGTGCAAAGCAATATTTTTACTCTGTAGTTCTCGTCATGTAGAGTGTAGAAGATTTTTAGTATTATTTTCTGGCGCTTATACGATTTTATAACTATTTTGTAATAATGTTTCATTAGGCTTGATGTCAATTGGCTCAATTACACGAAACCGCAGTGTCTTCTGACAAATATCGAAAGTGGATGTGTGCACCAGCCAATTTACGTTTTTTGCGATGTCCCATAGCCAATTCGGTTTCGGATTTCTCTTACAACACATGCTTTGGGCCAGATTGGCTAGCCCTGTGACTGTGAGTCCAATGAGTTGAGGGGTCCAAGGTTCAATTCCCTTGCTAGATGAGTTTTTTTACGAAAAAAGTCTACCTATCCACCCTCTTTCATCTATCAAAACCGGTTGAATTACTCCTAGGCTGTTTTGGCCTCAGCTTTGCTACAACAACAACGAACGGTCTTGCTACGTAACTGGGGTTTTATCTTTTCTTTTTTTATTTATTTCCATTAAATCTTTGAAAAAACAAAGTAAATCACAAAAAAAATCATAAAATAGAAAATTAAATTTTGTTGGAGTCCATATGAGTAGTTGAGTAAATCTACATAGAGAATATATAATATGATATGCTTTCATATAAAATTTTTGTTATAGGTTTACAGTGAACAAATCTAAATGTTTTAAGCAAAAAATTTGTACTATAGCATATCATATTATATGTTCATCATGTAGATCTATTCATTTGGAGTCCAACAAAATTAGATTTTTTTATGATTCAAAGATTTAGTGAAAATAAATAAAAATAAAAAAGACTAAACTATTGTTACTATAGCAAGACCGCAGTAAAACCATAGTACAAAACCATCTGGGGTAATTTGATCGGCTTTGGAAAGTTCGGGGTAAAAATAGACGGTCTCATAGTCTAGGAGAAGAAGTAGGCCACCCTTTTTTATCAAATTCAAGCAAGAAAAACTCTAGCCTATTTTTAAAAAAAATAATAATCAAATCTTTTTAAATTCGTTTTCATGGGAGTCAAACCCAGGTTTGTTGGTCGCTACTCAGAAATGTAGACCACCCTTGATAGAAATGTGAGTTTAGACATACTTTTTCCATCTTTTATGTTATGTGAGAATTTTGCGCCGAGCTATAAGCCCGATCATTTGGATGCTCATTTACATTTAATTATGTCTTTTGTTGAATCCTTTTTACGGCCTTATACAGAATTCGATAAGCTAGTGATTTTTTTTGGTTTTTCATAATACGGTTAACCACCATATTAAGTAATCAATTAAAAAAACTAGGTCAAAATTTGTGACTCTTTTTTTTTGCGGTGCCTTTGTGTGATATGAGGATCGTGAGGCACGACGGCCCGTCGAGGCACGACCCCCATCGGGCTGGCACGATCGGTTGGCCATCTATACCTGTTTGGCATGGCTTCAGATCCGAACTCCAGGCCAGAGTTAGATGGAGCTAGCCAAACACCCCAACTCCAGAAAATATTGGAGCAGCTCAACTCCATAGAGAAGCTTTGTCTACAATTTTCAGATAAATTTTCTCTTCTTCTACTCAAGAATAGGCCAAAATAGAACTAGACGTGGAGTTGAGGTAAAATTACCCGCAATTGCCACTGGTTACACACTCCCACCTCGAATACCTCGAATCGTTATTTTCCTTTTGTTTCGTCAGCTTCCAAATCCTCACGCGTCGACCCCCTCTGCCTTCCCGACTCGCTCCGTGCGAGTTCTCCGTCCGCCGCGCGACTCTCAGGGCACATGGTGAGGAGCTCGCCGTCGGCCCCATCCCAGCGACGAGCTCGCCGGCCGACGAGCCCCCCCCCCCCCCCCTCCTTCCCGCGCCCTCCCCTCCATCCCCCACCCGCAATTTCCTAGAGAAGGAGAAAGCCTCCTCCATCCCTGGGGACGCGCCGCTCGCCGCTCGCTGCCGTCCTCGGCCTTGAGTTCGCCGGCCAACCATCCCTTCCCCCATCCCCCACCGCCGTCCCTCCCTCCCCTGCGGATCACGGAGCAGCACGTCGTCATGGCTTTGTGGGCCGGCGACTGGAGCAGCGTTGTGGGGTCAGCAGTCGCGGTGAAGGACCGAGCGCGATGACTCCAGTGCCGGAGGCCATGACCACCTCCCATGTGCTTCGCGTGATTTCCTTCCTAGTGGGCAGATTCGGTTTCTTGATTTGTTTTTGTTTGTCGAGAGCTACTTCATGCGTGATGCAATTTGAGACAGATTTTATCCTTTCCACCATGATTTTTTCCAGCATTGCGAATCTGTGATCCTGCGGAATTTGGTTCGCTTCGTGAATGTATTCCTATGGAGTATGATAATTGTTTTCTACGTGAATGCATTCCTACAGTGTATGAATAGAGTTAAAATTACCAGCTTATGAACTGATGGGACTAGTAAATTCGAGAACTATATACTACTACTTGTGATGCTCGTCAGTTCCTTTTTTCTAAGGAAGAAGTCTGTTTTCGGCCATCCAACTTTTGCCAAAGTTCAAGATTGGCCATCAAACTTCAAAACCGTGTATATTTGGCCATTCAATTTCTGAAACCGGACACAAAAGGCCCATTAGCTGGTTTTGACGCCACACTTGATGGTTTTGACACCACAAACACATAATATTCATAGTTCACATGCTGAAATGGATGAATATTATTTTACCATTTCAGCATGTGAACTATGAATATTATGTGTTTGTGATGTCAAAACCATCAAGTGTGGCGTCAAAACCAGCTAATGGGCCTTTTGTGTCCGGTTTCGAGAAATTGAATGGCCAAATATAAACAGTTTTGGAGTTCGATGGCCAATCTTGGACTTCGGCAAAAGTTGGATGGCCAAAAACAGACTTCTTTCTTTTTCTAACTACCCAGAGGCAATTTGTTATTATCAGGTTTACCTTATCTAAAAAGTCAGTGCCAGTAGCCCTATCGCAGCAAAATCAGAGTTGGGGGCGTTCTACAATTTGTTTTACTTAATCAATTGTCAGAGTTGGACATGATTATCTCTTAATAATATGTTGGTACTTTAATTTAATTCACATGCTTGTTTTGTGTCAACCAAGGGGTAAATTAGGCAAACCACACTGACAAAACTCAACTCTAGATCTCCTAGTACCATTCTAGCCAAACACCTCTAACTCCACTCAGAGCTAGCTCCAGCTGGATTTATGAAGTAGAGTTGCTCTGTCTGGAGTTGGAGCCATGCCAAACAGGCCAAGTCTAAACCTATAAGTCCACTTGTTTAACGTCCTCAGGAACTGCGTGCTGTAGGTGCACTCATGCGTGGAGACAGTTTCAAAAAAAAAAAAAAAAAAAAAAAAAAAAAAAAAAAACTCATGCGTGGAGACGTGCGCGTGTTTGATTGACGGGTCTGACTACCTACGTCTTCCTCTTTGGTTTGCAAGGTCTTTTTTTTACAAGAGTTTGGTTTGCAAGTTGAGTTCCACCTACGTGTCACGGGGTCATTCTCCAGGCGATTGTCAGGACTGGTCGGTTCCGAGAAAAACAAAGGGCCGAGCTCATGACGTATCAACTGATGCCGGACCAACACCGGAGACAAAGGATCAGCCGAAATTATATGAATTGTGAACAGCAGATTCCTCCAAAACGATTTGAATTTTGATGACATATATTTAATTAAAACCAAGAAACATTGACTCATCAATCTTGATGACATAAATAGAAATGAAAACAAGCTATCGGGCATGCTCTGTTGATGCTGCTGTAACTGAAAATGGGTGGTATTGATGCTCTGTTCATGCTGCTATAACTGAAAATGGGTGGTCTTGCGCCTCCTAGCTAGTAGTATAAGTAGTAAACTATTATGTAAATCAAGACATGAAATAGCTTCTCTTCGTCTTATTGCAACGTACATATTTCTATTCATTGTCCATAAAGTATCTATATGCAGCAAACATCTGGAGAACACTTTTTAGGATATACGTGTAATAAGAAATATTCTAATCATACTTATTTATATTAGCCTCCAGACACTTGACTTGGGTTCACTTGATAGTGTCAGGTTGCGAATGCCGAATTAGGAAGGTGGAATGCGGGGCGGTCTCACAAAAGCTGGCACAGTGCTGATGAACTTCGCTTCATCTGCTCTTGTGTAAACGTTCGCTTTCTTTCCTGTATCAGTTGACATTTGACAAGAACATAAAAGTGTAAAAATCACTTCCATCCATTCTAACTATCAAAAGTTAATTAGCATACCATGCATGTAGGTTCTTTTCACATGTTTTTTTTACTTATTATCATTACGTAAAGTGAATTTGAAACTGTAAAAAGATGCAGCGACACAAATAATTAAGCTAGGTGAACTACATGTGATCAGATCTTACCAACTCCGGCAATAAGCTTAGTATCTGATGGCTGCATGCCACCTGGTGCTCCTCCCTTCATGCCGTTCATCCATCCGAGACTCAAACTGCGCCTGAGCGGCACGGTATGTCCAAGCTCGCCGCCCACAGCCACGAGCAGAACCATAGCAGTGAATGCAAATTTGGACACCATTCTTCTCTGTTGGCGCGTGACTTTGAAGCCTGAAAGGTTGAGTAGGACTCCGTTCACTAGCCCAGGTATAAATAGGTCAATTCCAGTTCAAGCACAGTCAGGCAGTTAGGCAAACCATTGATCAATTGATCAGCACGTGGTTGCTTTGATTTTTGGTGGGAACGAAAAGCATAGGGGGTATCAATATCTCCTAGAGTTTTACTGTAGGTACCTAGTCCTACCACAAACAAAGTCGAGCTGGCAGCTGCTCATCGTCAAGAAGCGCTCTTAAAAAAAAAAAAAGGCTCTGTTAACTTAAATGTGCTGAAATTGAGTGGACGTTACCACGCCAGCATCACGGAAGTCTGCCACACAAATGGTTCGAGTTCTACTTTTATCTTCAGCAGAACCGTCCTAATGATTATCCATGACCTTCGCTGTATGGCTAGTCACATCGAGCACATGCTGGGTTTTGAATTGGTTACCCACTTCTTTTCTCAGCAACCAAATCCATACATAACGATCAAGGATGGGCTGGCAAGCAGATCCTTAGGCACCTGCTACAACCGCAAAGAGTGTCTACGGGTTTGTTCATAGGACCGTTTAGTTATTCCAATTAAATACCAAATGCTAATTCACGTACAAGCAAAATGACTCACCCACTGACTTCCTCGACATAAAAGAGAGTTATCTTCAAGGGAGAGTTACTGAGGTCCATACTGGAAAATCAACTCTATTTTGGCATGAGACATGGTTGTATGATAAGACTTTATGCTACTTATATCTTGATCTTTTCAAATTGTGTGACCAGAAAAAACATTACTGTGTTTCAAGTTAAAAGTGGTGGAATACAAATAAGTTTCACTAGATGGTTAGTTGATAGCCTGAAATCCAACTGGGACAAAAGTTCTTGCTAATGTTTCTCAATTTCATTTTAAGCATGGTAAAGATTCAATTAAATGGAAATTTGGAAATAAAGGCACATTTTCTATGCAATATGTCTATAATGCAATGACCACTTAGGTTTAAAAATATATGGAAGGACAATATTTCTGCCAAGGTTAAAATCTTTATGTGGTTGGTGCATAACAATGCTATTTTAACTAAGGTCTTGTTTGGTTCCATGGGACTAGCGACTAAAGACTAAATTCTAGTCCCTTTTTAACTAAAAAAGGGACCAGTAGTCCCTAGTCCACTAGTCTCTTGGTAGGTGGTAATTAGGATTAGTGGTCCTATGTAGTCCCTAGTCCTAACAATCCAAACAGGCCCTAAAGACAACTTGCTGAGGAGACAGTGGAAAGGCAGCCTGGACTTTTATTTTTGTGACCAGAATGAATCTATGCATCATATGCTCCCTTCCTGTGCTAATGCCGAAGTAATCTGGGCAACTTTTTTTGTGTTGGTGCAAAAAGTGGATACCAAATGGTAAAAAGTATTTGCAGTCGGAATCGCTTCTATCAGCTGGTGGGCAATCTAGAAGAACAGGAACAAGATTTGCTTTGAAGGAAAAGTGCTCAAAACCCTTCTTGAGATAATATGTCATGCGTGTGCTCTTATGTGTCCTTGGGCATGTCTGTTTTCTAAAGATGAGAAGAAGATGCTGATTAAAGGTGTCCTTGGCCATGCTCGGGATCGCGATCAAGCTACTGTCAAAGCCACAAGATGCTGTTGTGACTTGTGAGGACTAACTTTAACTTCATCCAGGACGCTGGGAGAGATGGTGACGCTGATCCAGCCCCTTCCATCTGAAGTCAAAGAATGAACATACTGTTGTTTGGCCTTTGGTGGGTATATTAGTGAGTCACGAGCTGTGTGTAGTTCCAGCTTGGTTGTCCGCGTAGTTAAACTGACCTTTCTGCTTTTGTTTGTCTTGTCTGGCTCTGCGTAGCCGATCTTCAAATTATCGATTCATATCCAAGTGTAAATTGGACAAGACTTTTCCATTGATTTATGTGAACTAATAATTCTTCGACTCGTCTTTTAGTAGCCGAGCTTTATGGAACACTTAACTAATATCTATGAAGGCTTGAATAGGCCGTATTGGCCAAATTTGTATCTGAAATTATCAAACTATAGCAATGGTTTCTAGTGTCTCTAAACCTTCTAATGTATTAAAAACATTTTTATGTAATTTATGCTTAACCAATTAAGATGTGATAGTTTCAACTCCTTTGTAAAGAAACAACCCCTTTCTAAAAAAATCATGAACTTCTTTGTTCTAAATTAACAAAGGTGTAAACTGAGTTGGGTAACAAGGAAATAAAACCAAGTGGCCGCAGCACCAAATAAAGATATAGGAAACCATTTTAATTTGCAGATGTCAATAAGCTTCACCACATTGTATAATGAAATTGTCCTATGTGCTCCATGGACTACTTCTATTATCATCACCACTGAATTTGGAAAGGACGAGGATATGAGTGAGGCAGTTTGTAGCGGGATTAATATTATAAACCAAGTGCAGGAGGCTTGCTTGATGTGGGATAGTGCTTGTAGTTGCTATTAGGGCCATCTTTTGTACAATCACTCTGTACAATCACTCTTTTTATAGACTATTGTCCCTCCTCTAGCCATCTAGATTCTTACAAGTGTTAGCTTTAACTTAGGATGAGAATTAGAGGTAGCACGAATGGGGGTTTTTGCAATAGTGCCAGAATGTCTTAATAAGATACCCTATCGAAGGTACTTCTATGGAATCATATGGATTTTACTTAAATATACGTAAATCGTACTAGAAGAGTGTGTTAAAAAGTGAATAAAGGTCTTCAAACTAGAAAAAGATAAAAGCATGAAACACTATCGCGGGTATCTTGGTGACAAGAGGAACTCTTCTTCGAGACTATACTGTCTACTTGATTCTTGCTTGCTTGTACCCTCCAGTAATGGATACATCACAACCTTTTGTTTCTCATCACGTATGTTTGTACTTGTACATAGCACAACCCGTTGTATAGATGCTTGAATGCTTTCAAGGTTCATCTCCACCTGTCTCATGGTCGGTCGATCTTCTGCTTTCATTTTGACACATGATGCTGCTATTGTAGCTACTTCCACAACTTGTTCACCTGCCTCTTCTATGATCTGAGGATCGAGTACATTGACCAAATTGCCTTCTGAGAGCAATGCTGTGAAATGGGCAACAAGACCATCATCCTCAGGTGATCTATACGAGTATGGCTTTTTCCTAGTCAGTAGCTCTATAAGAACAACGCCAAAGCTAAACACATCACTCTTCTCAGTGAGCTTCCCAGTGTAGTAGTACATGGGATCTAAGTATCCAAATGTTCCTTGGATAGCAGTTGAAATCCCAGTGCTATCGGTTGGGATGCATCTTGAAGCTCCAAAATCAGATACTTTTGTTGTCGTTGATCCATCTAAAAGAATATTATGGGACTTGATATCTCTGTGGATTATAGGAAATGACACGGCCATGTGAAGGTAAGCTAGTGCTCTAGCTGTTTCCGTTGCAATTCTTAGCCTAGACTCCCATGGTAGTGATGTTGGTCCTTCAACATGAAGATGATCATAAAGAGTACCATTTGGAATGAATTCGTAAACCAATAGTGGCACTTGTGTCTCAAGGCAACATCCAAAGAGTTTTACCACATTTCGATGGTTGATTTGAGAGAGAATCGCTACCTCATTAATAAACTCATCAATCTCTCTTTGGATTGCCACTTTTGACTTCTTTATTGCGACAACATGCTGGTCGGATAGAATGCCCTTGTAGACAGTACCATGTCCACCTCCGCCGAGCTCTCGAGCTTTGTCGAAATTATTTGTTGCCTTTTCCAGCTCTACCAAGGGGATGATCATCTTTTCAGCGATATCAGCCTTTTGAGACACCAATTGTTGCAATAAATGTCCACGGTTCTGCTTGAAGAACTTCTGTTTCAACATTCTTGCCCTGCGAAGCTTAATCGTACGAGTCACAAAGGTAGCACCGAGTACCAGCACCAAAAGACCTGCCCCGCTGCCAACTCCAAGGCCAATACTTAGCCCTGATAATACAATAACAAACATTTTTTATTCTATCAGAGAAGTGACATATTATTAGGCTTTGAATTATGACAGAAGAGAGGAAGAATACAGTTGGTGCTGTTTCGTGCAAGTACTTGTTGAAACAGAGGAAATGATCTAGGCGTATTGCAATACAAAAGCAGAGTAATATGTCTGATCGAGTGGCTGCAAGTACTTGTTGAAACAGAGTAATATGTTTTTTTTGAGGAAAAAACAGAGTAATATGTCTGCTCACCTAGAGAAGATTTGACGCAGCCATGTTTCACGTATGGGTTACCAGCAGCACCACGTGGGCACCGGCACTCGTACCATCCATCCGTGTTTGTACAAACACCGAAACAATTGCCCGGGAGTGCGCTCATTGATATCTGATGAATGAAGCAAACAAGCATAGTGTTAGGTGTTACAGAGTCTGTGCGCTAGTAGTACTGCTGCACCGAATGGTGTCGTGCCCATGCAACGTGACAACGTGCGTACCTTGGCATCCGCCTTCACCGGAAAGGTAGGGGTTGCCGTCGTAGCCTTTCTGGCAGCGGCACACGTAGCCAGTCCGGTAGTTGTTGGTGACGTTGTGGCAGGTGCTGTGGCTGCTGCGGCAGGCGCTCCTCGCCGCGTCCAACGGGCAGGACGAGTTACCGGCCTCATCCGCAGCAGGCGTTCCCGGCACTATTGGGGTGGACGCCACCGCCCAGTCCAGTACCACTGGCACCGGCGTCCGGAGCGTGGAATCCTTCTCCGAGTTGTTCAGCATTTGATCAGCGACACCGTCAAACCAACCACGCTCGGCAATGCGCACCGTCACAGGGAGCAAGCCTGTGTTCTCCACATCCAGGTACTTGAACTGGACGGTGTAGGACGGGCGGCCAATGGGGATGGGCGTCTCGCAGCAGCGGATCCCGGAGCACGCGGTGGCGCCATCGCCGGGGGTGGTTACCACGGCGCCGGCCCACTTGTCGTCGATGGAGCAGAAGGAGGAGCAGCCGGTGATGATGTTGCTGCTGCCTCCGAGCAGCGTCCCCTGAACGTTGCACCCTGTGACAACCAACTGGTTGCGCCACTCCGAGACCACGTACGGGCTGCTGCCACCGACAGCGCCGAGGCCGCCGCTCCAGGTGCCGCTGCCGTCGGTGCCGCTGCCGTCGATGGACGAGCTGAAGTTGATGTTCACGGCGCCCGCGGTGTACAGGGCCCGGACCGTGGAGTTGGCCAGAGAGATCTCCACGATCTGGAGGGCGCCGTCTCCGAGCAGCAGCCGAGGCGGGTGGCGTGTTCGGTCGCAGGTGAGGTTGAAGCCAGGGAGGGAGCAGCTGGCGCCGATGCCGAATGGATACGGCACGCTCAGGTCGCCGCAGCTGGGTGGGCAAGTCGGCGGCGGGCCTGCATTTCCGGACTGAGCTGCTGAAGGCAAGGACAAAGAGAGCTGCAGAAGCAGCATCACCGCCGCTGCCGGAACCATCACTGTAGCCGCCTTCAGAACCACAAATGTCTTCTGTGCTGTTTCGAGTAGCTCTGGGCTGTGGCATGTCCATCCAGCACAACATCCATAAATAGTTCGAGAGGTTTCATAAAAAGAATGCCATTTGGTCGAGGAAACTTCGACTTCCACTTGCACCTCTGCTTTAGCATCATGCCATCAACTTCCACGTCAAACATCAAGTGGCAGTAGAGCTTTAGCATGTTGGAGCGGCCTGCACGGCGATCGACTTGACTTGGAAGTTGACCGGATCCTTTCCTATCCTACAACATGCTTTCACTTTCACCCACCACGCGCATACGCGGAATGGCTCCCATAATCTTGAATCTGCGCGCATGCTAAAGCAGCGTGTTCCACGATATTGCTTGCCATCGGTCTACCGTTCGCTTTTCTGACCTCGACCATCAGTACAAGTGGTTCTGTCTGCACTGTGCAGCGACGGGATTTCATTAAGAATTGAACTGCTACTATTGTACGATAATTCATACCAACTATTTTAGTAATTAAGTTTTAAACTTGAATGCTTTAAATGAATAAAGGACAGGGTAAAACAGGTACATTTGGCTTCGAACCATAGTATTAACCCTCTCGTTTGACTTTTTTGTGTTACATTCATTTTACTATGCATCTACTAATATAGTAAGTCTACATACATAGTAAAATAAATAAATAAATAATATGTAATTTAGAACGGAGGGATTATATAATATAATAAGAATTATTAAACCATCGACATTAAACATGAGCATGGAGGACAAACTATTATACTATCCAACAATATATAGGAGCCACGTGCCCACGTGCCCTTATCATCCAATTCAATGAATTTATCACCTATGGATGACCTAGTCAATTAGTCCTTATCTGCGAATTTATAATAAGAGTATGTGTTCTACGGTAAAAATGGAATCTTTTTTAGTCAAATACGTACTTTGTAAACAATCTATCCATATGAGCACCTTCGAAACACTAAAACTGAGTCAACAGATTTTAAGATCGGTGAAGTCACCACAAGCGTCTACCCTACTCCTATAAGAACCTAAAAAACTGGAGCCAAATGATCTCAGAATTGACGAAATCACAGTAAGGATCTCAAAATAGAATGGAGTACTAAAATTTGAAGTTTCAGCTCAATCTGAGTGTTTGGAGCTATTTCTAATATTATTATCGTTCATCTGTACGTACATTAAGGTAGCTTTTCTAAATGGAGATTACAGGAAAAAATACAAAGTTACCTTTCAGAGAAAAAAAAATGTTCCTTAAAATGGAGAATATCTATGACCTCATTAATTCGTCATTCAACTAAAGACATTGCTATAGGCTAGAGAAGAATTACATTACAATTAATCATTTTCCTACATGGAACTTCCTATTCTGAATTTCCTGCTCAACCGTTCTCTGGGCTGCGCATACACGCCTCCAACACCAAAACCTGAGTAAGCAAAAGGCTCTTTCTTGGTCCAGTAAAGCTCCCTCCATGTTCCACACAGCTATAGGGGACGGCTTTGAGACTGAGGCCACTCAAATCTGACCTGCATAGGCACACAGACACAGCCTTGTGCCCGTACGAGCCAAGCCAGGCTGAGGCCGTGCTATTGCTTTTCAGAAATTCTCTTTGTGGAAATGGAATCGGGTCGTGGTGGTGCTGCTGAACTCTATCGAAAGATCTCTCAGGGTCTTGGTAAGTGTTGGAGATCCACAGTAGAAGACGCCTGCGTGTCGAAAGATCAATTTCTTCATATATATTACTAGTGCATAATATTTATGAGAAGCTACGAAGGTCTGTTGATTTTCTTTTCTGCTTCATCAAAACAAGGTCGGTTCAATTTTGGTAATATCATATTAAACTCACCTATGCGTGAGTTCTTGTGGGCATTGGCCAGATCAGAGAACACTTTTCTCCAGTTTGGCCTTGCAAAATGCGTTCGGATCTGCAAATCCAAAGGTCAGAACTGAAACAGGTACGTACAACATATCTGGATTTTGTGCAGACAAAACAAGAGAGGCAGATGAAAGGAGATGTTTGTTTCTTTGATTCACCTTGCTGCCTGAGACGATATCCACGCCGTTCTTGGCGTGTTGAAGTGACTGGACCATGGCAATCAGGGCTGACCTCGCGTCGCCTTCCTCGTACACGCTAGTCAGGTAATTGTGCATCTCTATTACATCCTGTATGAATGGATAGACCAGATGTATCACTTTTTCTGGACTAACAATTAAGAATGGAGGAATGTATCAATTAGTTGTGAGCATCAGAGTAGTAAGTACATCGCGATCACTCTCGGCAACGTCGTTCATAACACCTTTGAACCACTCGAAGGAGCCTTGCTCTCTGGTAACCCAGTAGAAGTAGGCTCTCCCTGGCCCATTGGTCTTGAAACTGCAACCTAACTCGGTGTCATGCATGCTGTGCACCTCCTGTTTCAGTACAACTCAAATAACACAATCTTTAATTTGCTGTGCATTTGGAAAATTAAGATTTGCAAGAGTTGAGCACTGTTTTACCTCGTTGGACTTTATGTTGTTTAGGAGATCCTTCAGTATGCTGATGAAAGGAGTTGCACCAATCCCGAGCCCGATAAGCAGAAGAATGTCGTATTTCCGGTAGTTTTGAGCCGGTGCACCGTAAGGGCCGTCTACGAAGACTTTAGGAAACCTAAATGAATAAAACCAAGTCAGATGCATAGCTTATTATTCTCAAAAAAAAAAAGATGCATAGCTTATTTCTTGTTTCTAAAAAAAAGGCGACAGTGTTATGACAAAAGTTCTGAGAAGTTAAAGCCTTGTTAAAAACATGTTGATTAAAGTGTCGCTTTGTGATTATAACTCTCTCACCGCATTGTAGTGTTACCAAATGTACTCAGGAAAACATTCTACAGCCAGCAATATATATGAAACAACAAATGAGGCAATCACCTAGTGTCCTCTGCCACTCCATGTGCCACAACCGTTGTTTCAAGTCTAGCTAGTGTAGCCTTCTTAGAAGCTACTTCTGCTTCACAAGCCTGCATCAAACATATTTTTCATGTCAAACTTGGCCAAATGATGAAATAGGCTCCAGATTTCAGATGTGCTCAGTCAACTGACCTTCCCAAACAGATTCCTGAGTTCTGATGTCCAATCACCTAATGTACGGATATGGACGCTCAAGTAGTCATCTCCAGGAGCCGAAGTGATGGAGAAAGGGTGCCTGCAGTACAAATATTGGCGAATCTTATAATGACAGTTAGTTCTGTCATGATGCCTGGAAAATGACGATGCTGCCAGCATATATGGTACCATTCAAAAGGTGAAACGTCTGGGCATTTTACAAACAGGTACATCCCACTTTTGTACTTGAAGCTTGGTGGCTTCTTCATGTAAATTGAAAGCACGTTTCCGGGGTAAATTGCTGCCTGTGTGACATATAAATATATCTAATAAAGAAAATTTACTGATAGTAGTGCTCTTTGTGTGCAGAACTAATATAAGGAGAAATCGAAATCTATATTCAGACAAACAAACTGAAAAGAGACCACACTCTACCTTTATGATGCTCACGTCATAGCTTTTCTCACGAATTCTTCTGATACTTCTCTCGGAGGCATAGAAGACGACAGGGACTGCCAAGTACATCCATGTCTGAAAACAAGGCAAGCAGATTAAATTGGCATTTCAAGCTTGGTTGGGCACACACATATATCAAATAATGATAACGAACAAAAATAATACGTACCGTTCTCTTGTACCACTGCTTGGTGAGGAATATGAAGTACGAGTGCAGCACCAGGAGGACATAGGCGATCACCAGCAGGTGATGGGCATACCAGAAGGCGTTGAAGCCGGCCAGGTGGTGGAACGGCGACGGCAGCTTCACGACGCTCCTCCGGAAGGAGTGCGTGGCGAGCGTGAAGGAGAAGGACATTATGAGGATGAGGAGGATCCCGGTCCATCCCGGGATGCTCGTCAGCAGAATCGGCCATGTTGGTTGAACGTAGTTGAAGAAGGGCCCCAGCTTCTCCATGAACTTGTCCTTGGGGCACGACACCAGCCTGGGGAAGTCGCAGAGGACGTGTGAAAGCGTATGGGTTGCAGCCCCGATGGCGATTGTAAGCGCGATGACCTGAGTGACAAACACATTTGTGATGTGGGCAATGTCATTGGGATCGAACATGCCAGCCAGATAGATGCATTGTGAACATTGTGTGAGGCACAGCACAAGGCACCTTGTGGAAGTTTATGTTGTCGTCGAACGGCACGACCTTGCTGAGCGCGGTGGAACGCAGCCACGTGAGCGTGTTCCGGCACACCGGGAGCAGTATGAGCGCCATGTTGAGCTTGAGGGTCTCGGCTGCGCCCTTGGCGATGCAGACGCAGTAGCCCATCACCTCGAACACCGCGCGCCTCCGGTACTGGATGAACTTGAATATGAAGAGGGCGATGTTTAGGGCGGCCCAGAGGGAGATCACCCATATCCTCTTCCAGTTCTCGTGAACGAAGTCCACGGCCATGTTGAGGCGCCGCTGCAACGGGCTCCGGTGGCTCGAAGGCACCATCGTCCTCGCCAGAGACTGGGACGCCATGTTCATCTTGTCCGGTGGCGCTGAGGCCGACACCATCCCGCGTAGCAGGGTCTCCAGCTGCCAAATCTGTTTTCTGCTTTCTGTCAGTACTCTATACATGCTGCTGCTCTGTCACTGACTGTCCTGTCAGAGAGAAGCAATGGGTTTCGATAGATGTCATCGCGCACCTCGATGTAGCCGCGGTGATCAGGGTCTAGCTCTTCCATGATCAAAGAGGCGTAGGTTGGCGCATGTTTCTTCAGTTTCGCAAGTTTGTTTGCTGAGGCACTTAGGACGATGACCTGCACATGATTATTGTAAAATAGAAATTTTATATTCCAACAAGAAAACACTCGGCAAAACAAAAACAAAGCTTCAAAACTGTAGAAACCGACCTCCTTGACCTCATCTTCTGTCAGCTTACCATCACCGTTCTTGTCACACCTGGTTGCGAGCAGCTCTCGTCAAGAGGAAAGCAATCGGTATTTCAGTACGGAAAAGAAGGGAACTAGATAAAGGTAAGGTTTACATGTCGAAGAAAATGCGTAGCCGGGAATCAAAGTTCTGGTCTGTCATCTCCTCCCAGAATTCCTTCACTTGTTCTTTTGTTACGCCATCGTCCGGATTGAGGTGTCTTCTCCTAGCCAATGCCACAAATACCTCGCTTGCAAACTCCTTTGAATCAGCCATACCTTTAAGGCGCAGATAGTGGAGCATCAAGTAATCATACACAGGCTTATATATGCTAATATTTGTCAGTATTAATTTCTGACTGACACAGGAAGGAACAATATGGATGGAAGATGGGTCTTTCCATGATTTTGTTACGAATTGATATTAGTAGGTTATTTGAGGAGCTCATATATAATTTGCCAGGCTATATATATCTTCAAATCAAACGAAATTAAAGGACCAATTTAGAATGATTCTGTGCTGAAATCAAAATATTTTAAAATACGATTATATATCCAATCCAGCACAAATAGATAAACAAATTTGCATGCATGCCATTGTCAAAGAAAATCTAGCATCGTTGACAATGCAAGGCTCAGCAACAAGACTCACCGATGCACTTGGCGAAGTTCTCCCTCTGCAGTCGGCCGTCCGTGCTCATCTCTTCGAACCGCTTGTCGACGGTCTTCCAGCCGTCCTTGCCGGCAGACGTCTTGTCGAGGAAGCGCAGCCCGCGCAAGCCGGACTGCGCGCCGGAGTGTGTACGTTTGAGGCCCCGCATCTCTGGCACCGCCGACGACACCTTCGACGCCAGCCGACGCATCCCCGACGCCATCCGCGACGGCTGCTTCCTCAACGGCGGCGGCGCCGGGGGCGTGGGGTACCCGTCGCCCAGACCTCCATTGCCGCCATCCCCGTACCCCGCCGACGATGCCATCTCCGGCGAACCGATCGATAGAGCTCACCAACACAACCAATGGTTGTGCGTGCGCGCTCGCTCACCGTAGCGTGACCGCGGGCGCCATTCCACCCACAAAGATTGGTCGGGTGTAAATTTGGCAGTGGCAAGGGAAGGGAAGCGAAGGGAAATGTGGAGCATGCAACGGGAGATGCGGAGCATGCAACGGGAGATGCGCGCGCCAATTATAGCGGTGTGCACACCCCGGCCGCTTTTTTGAACTATTTGTGCCTGGAAGAATTATGATGCACATTTTTGCACATGCGCGTGGTGGAGAATCCTTCATTATGTGAGACCTCTAAGGTATATTTTGATTAGTTTTTTAGATAATAGATTTAAAATCTGGCCTCTACATCCGGTGATGTACACAGCTCAAAGTTACAAAAGCGAAAAAAACAAAAGAAAGAAAAGCCATAGTCTTATAGAATGACCAGGACAATACAGCAAAAATGCTTCGACCCTCTATTTGAGAGAGGGTGTCCTTGGCTTGCTCTTAACGCCGCAGCTGAGACCCAAGTGTCGCTGTGCAGGGCATGGCTAGAAGAATGTGTGCTTGTGTTGATGCCTTCAAGAAGGTAAATGACATCCGCAGACGTCATCATCAACGAAAGGAAGAGAAAATTACAACGACGCCTCCAAGGGGGAAGATGACGTTGTGTGTCATCGCCGCCGGCCCAGCACCGCTAGGCAGGGTTTTCACCCGTAATCCAAAGTCCCGCAAAAACACATCCAAGTCAAAACTACATACAATAGATGCCGGAGAATCGGCAGGGTCTTCATCAGATGTCGCGAGGTAGCAGAAAGCGTGATGCGGGCGTTGTCCGATGTGATGTCGTAGACGAGCGCTGCGATGGCCGTACCCACGAATGGGTCGAGCCAGTACTCCCAGAGGTTCTCCCAAACGCAGTTGAAACACCGAGGACGGCCGTGGCGTACACCGTGTACTTGAGGCCGATGGATGACACCCAAATCCGCCCAGCAGGGATCCGGCCGGCAGAGAGATCCCGGACGGGCACCTGGCCGGGACGGGAGGCCTAGGACGCAGCGGTGGTTGGAATGCCACCGCGACCCCAAGCCGAGGAGGCGGCACCGAGCTCGGGGCCATGCCAGGCCGATGAAGCCCAGCGCCGCCCCGCCCCTGAATCCACCGCCCCAAGCCGGACCACCCAACCACGCTACAGATCCATGGAGGGGAAGGCCGGCTCCGACACGGGAGGGAGGGGCGCCGCGCCGCAGTGGGATCGCGACGCGGCCGCTGCTCCCGGAGCCGCTCCGCCGCAGGACGATGTAAGCCGCGGCGGTGGCATGGTGAGGCCGGAGCGGGTCGACGAGGGGCAGGGCAGGGCCGCGCCGCCGCGGATCAGGGTTGGCGCGGCCGCCGCAGCAGTGGATCGGGGAGGTGCATCCAACGCCGTCGCAGATCACGGATCATGGCCTGGAGACACGCGATCTGCCACCGGAGAGCTGGCCGGAGAGGCTGGAGGTGAAGGAGAGAGGTGGGGGGAGGCGCGGGGGAAGGAGAAGGTGGAGACGCCGCCTCGCGAGAACTCGGCGAGGACGGCCCCGCCGTCGCCCTCACGGCCGTCCGCCGGGTTGTGCCGGCGTTGGGCTCCGGCGATGGCCGGGGAGGCGAGGGGAGGGGGCGGCGGCGAGTGGCGGTGCTCGAAGGTGCCGCCCGAGTCGCCCTAGGGTATATTTTGATTAGTGGGTACAAAGATGCCACTACACTTTAACGGTAGTGAAAAGAACTATAGTTTTTCATTTGGCACGAGCACCTACGGGCCGGTCCAGCCACGAAAAAAAAACACAGTCACGAACTTGATCGTAGTGCCGTGACTAAGCCGCCCTTTGGACACGAATTTTGAGCCGGCATGATATTGCCCGATAGTTTCTAGGCGTTGGACGACTTCAAGGATTTTCAACTATTGGATGGGAGTATATAAGAACCTTTACAGTCCTAAATTGAATTTTCCGTCCTCTCCACGCCCCACAGCCCTCCTCCCTTATGTCCAACTCCTCTCCTCGCACCGTCAAGTGGAGCATCCACCTCGAGGAGCCCCAACACTATTGCAAAACTCAATTTGCGCAGCGTTGGCCCGAAGGCCTCCATGGCAGGCACAATTTTTGCCATGTCACGGTAAATCACACGATTTACCGTGGACACTTTTTATTTACTGTGGCGGACACTTTTGCCTGCCACGGTAAATCGATTTACTGTGGCGAACAACTTATAGAGCCTGTCGCCAAAAAAAACGTGCCCACAGGCAAAGCCTACTAGATGGCCCAATTCGGAGCACCAGTGTGTATATCAACTTCTAGGGTTTTATCTTCACTTCGTTCTCTCAGTCCCAACTCTCACAACCGTGTGTCTTCACTTCATCTCCCTCACAGTCTTCCGCCCCCATCTTCTCTCTCTCAACTCTGTCACTGCGTCCCCACATTCTCTCACCCGCACGTGTCGTGCCCCCCCCCCTCTATCTCTTCGTCGGAGGGCGGCGCGTGGTGTACCCTCCCCCGGCGGTGGTGGTGTGGTGTGGAGGTGAGCATTAGCAGTGCCCGCACGCGAGGAGCCCACAGGCCAGAGGCTGGAGGCGGCACTCTAGATACAGAGCCCAGGCCCCCTCTCGGCGGCGGCAGTTTCATCCACGTCGACAGCGGGCTCCCTCTAACACAGCAGCAGCCTCCCTCCACCACGGTGGCCTTCCTCCACCAAGGCAGCGCCAAGAGCATGACGGATCTGCGGGCGGCAGACGGGGACTCCTCTAGCCCGGGTACTCCCCGAATTCGATGCAATGGCGCACGGGAAAGGAGGATCTGACGAGGGGAGCTGCGGATCCGGCGGTGGGGCTTCGGATCTAGGTTCTGTACCGCCGGCGCGGATCCAATGGCTACGGCGGCCTCCCCTTCCTCCTTCTCCCTCTGGCAGTGGCAGTGTGGTGTGGCTTTGATCCAGGCGACGACGGCGCGATCCAAGTCCAGCGTGGCCCAGATCCAAGCACGATTTATTGTTTCCACGGCGGCGGATGCCTTTGCCTGTCGCAGGAAATCGAAATTGACTGCTGTGTAGAAGTGCCAAACACGACATCTTTCTTGTGAAACCAGAGGCGGCGCGGCCCTACCTCATGCGGCAAGACGATGGCGACAAGGTGCACACTGCGGCAGCACTGGCGTCGCCTCGCGGACGCGTGCGACAGCAGCGGTACAGCCTCACGCGCATGAGCAGCGTGACTCCTCTAACCTCCATAAAGCTACATGTCTAGGACTTGATGGCGGACAGTCATGGCAACGGGCCGGCACAGCCTCGACGGGCCATCGTGCCTAGCAGACTAACCTCCGTTTGGCAATGTAGAACAATAACACCTAAAATAAACGGTGGTCCGTCTGTTTTGTAGCCCTTATAAGACGTATGAAATCACACTCCGTTGTTACTAGATATCGGGACACCAACTTTAGAAACCGGAAAATAGTTCAAGTTAGTGTTTGCTTGGGATGATGTTATTTATGACCGTACCTTAGAAATTTGGAATAAACTAGCGAAAGGTCCAAACCTGGTTCAAAGATGGAATAATAAATTTAGTGCTTTGCGCATACATTTAAGAGGATGGGAAGCAAATAATAATGGACCATAGAAAGCACAAGGACAAAGTTTACAAACGATTACTAATGAGTTTGATTTGACAGCTGAGTTGCGTGATCTGTCTGAAGCGGAGCGAGATAATCTTGCTCTTGCTCAAGATCAGTTAACTAAGCTACTTAGAGAAAAGTAATTTAAATATTTCTTAAGGGCCAAGGTAAAGACGTCCTCCTATGGCATAATAACACACCGTATTGTCTCATAATTATAGAAGAAAGCACATTTACTCGCTTGACAGGAGGGGAAGAGTGAAGGACAGGAAAATGTTAAAGAACTTTGTCCCCAAGTAACACAAAGAAGAAAATGAATTAAAGGTGACCTTATGGGACATAAGAAAGAACTTGGTCCTAATGGTTTCCTGGCTGTGTTTATCAAAAGTTTTGGGAAATCAATAAAGGCGACCTTATGCAAATGTTTGAAAACCTTTATAGAGGGGATTTGCAACTATTTAGTTTGAACTTTGGTATTCTGACCCTCGTTCTAAAGGTGCTCGAAACAGATCGAATATAACATTATAGACATCAATATCAGTTATAAAAGTCTTTATACAAAAGTGGCAACTAATCAAGTTAATTTGGTGGCAGATCACATTATAGGCCCAACTCAATCAGCTTTCATAAGAGGACAAATCCAAATCGTATAGCGAAGCTGCAGAGTAACGAAGCAAACGAGTTGTGAATCCATGGAGAACTAATGAGATGTTGGGAATACTTCAAGTTGTAAAAGCCACGGAGAGTAGTACGTACATGGAGCAACAAAGCTACAGGGCAGAACAACTGCAGTTCATTGATGACCTGCTGATTAGCAACCAGCTGGAACAGGGGAGGTGTGGCTGGACAACGGAGGCGGGGACTTGAGCCGGGGACCCTCCCTAACAGCAACGGTCGGGACCAGCTCGTGCTCGTGCTGATCAGTGACTGCCAACCGAGGGGCCCACAGGGCAGTGGCCACACCCCCGCACGAGATTTGAATCGGCAACTGGGTACGCGAAAGGCAGGCTTTTCCGTTACAACTCACCCTCACCATCATTCTCCTCCCCTTTCCTTTATTTTGAATCCCTCCCCCTCCCCGGCGCGGCGGGGCCCCGACCCGTCGTCCAGTCTCTCTCTCCTCTGAGCTGCCGCAAAGGGAAGCCCCACACCACACCACCCCGCTCCCACTCCATACTGTCCAGAGCGGAGCGCCTCCGCGATCGACCACCCCGATCGATCTGCCCGCCCACCTAACGTCGGGCGCCGATCGGCCGCCGCCGCGATGGGGTTCGACGGGCTGGTCGTGGTGTCCGATCCCTACCTGCAGCGCCGCTTCACGCAGGCCGATCTTCGCGCGCTCCAGACCCAGGTATTTCCTGCTCCGCCGCCGCCCCCGTCGCCACCAGCACTTGTTGTGATTTACGGGTTTTCATGTCTGGTCCGGCACCGGCAGTATGCGGCTCTGCGGGACGCGTCGCCGAACGGGAGGCTGCGGCTGCGGGACCTGCCCGCCGCCATCTCCAGCGTCCGCGGCGCCGTCAAGGGCAGGGACGCCGCCGAGAAGGAGAACAGCGCGCCGGAGCCATCGCCAGGCCCCGGCCCGGGCCTCACTGACGAGGAGTGGGCCTCCGTGCTCAAGGCCGTCGCGCGCGCCGACGAGAAGCCGCACCAGGACGCCAGCTTCGAGCTCTTCCTCCGCGTCTACGCCGAGATGCAGCTGCGCCTCAAGGCGGCCGGCGGCGGCCGCGCCGGAGGGATCGCGCGCTCCTCGTCCTCCTCTGCTGTCGCCTTCCTCACGGCGGCCACCACCACGCTGCTGCACACCATCAGCGAGTCCGAGAAGGCGTCCTACGTCGGCCACATCAACGCCTACCTCGCTGAGGATCCGTTCCTGAAGAGCGCGCTCCCCATCGATCCGGCGACCGAGCACATCTTCCACGTCACCAAGGACGGCGTGCTCCTATGGTGTGTTTAGTTCTGTCGGATGCACTTTGTGCTTCCATCCCACACTTGCAGTCTGACTCTGACGGGGTTTTCTGTTGTTCCATCCAGCAAACTCATCAACTTGGCTGTACCTGGCACCATCGACGAGCGAGCCATCAACACCAAGAGGGTGCTCAATCTGTGGGAGAAGAACGAGAACCACACGCTTTGCCTCAACTCCGCCAAGGCCATCGGCTGCACTGTCGTCAACATCGGCACACAGGACCTCGCCGAAGGGAGGGTAAAGACTCTCCCCTGCCTTCTCTAGGATTCTGATGAGTTACGGCATCGGATTCATCAGAGCAGAGCTGCCATGAATGTTTGCTTCCTTCCTTTTTAGTTGTGTACTTGTGCTCTTTCAGAAGTTGCTGTGAGCCTCTGAGGACACGCCAGCGTCAAGTCCATGTGATGTGTAGGACCATAAAGTAGGATTTTTAATTTCATGTCCGTACTTCAGCTTCAGGCATGCTGGTGGTTGCAACTTGACCACCCGGAACAATCATCTAAAGTTGGAGTGGTAGCATATGTTTTGATGGTTCCTGTGCACATGGTACCATTACAGAATCAATCAATCTGAATTGATGCCACTTGATTTTATCGGTCTGGCAGTGAAGGTTTAGGGTAATTTATACTACCTTTAGATTCTACGGCAGGTCTCAGTAACATCCAAGCCTTTCAGGAATCATAATTTTCATTGCAGCTATGATCTGTCTGTGGTTTGAATTACTTCATTTTTACATCCTCCATGATCAGATTTGGATGCTGTTTCTAGCAGTCACTGCATTGCTTACTGTTCTTTTTTATATTTTAAAGAATTCATACAAGTCTCTTAGTGATCTTACTGAACTTTTTTTTCTATTTGCTTGCAGCCTCATCTGGTCCTGGGTTTGATTTCTCAAATAATCAAGGCAAACCCTTTGTCTTTTCATACTGTTTCCTTGATAATATCTGTCTGCAGTGTTGTGTCCGTTTTCACGTAAAGAAACTGACTGTGCTAACATTTCGTCACAATAATGACCAGATACAACTGCTGGCAGATGTTAATCTTAAAAGCACACCTGAATTAGTTGAATTGGTTGAGGACAGTAAGGTAGTATATAATATCTCTTTATTCTATTATGCTTTCAAGACTATTTCGGTCCATCATGGGAAATAACTCACTGCCAAAGCTACGAGTGCTCATTGTAGGAGATGGAGGAGCTTATGAGCTTGTCTCCCGAAAAGATTCTACTAAGGTGGATGAACTTTCAACTCAAGAAAGGAGGTTTCCAGAAAACAGTAACAAATTTTTCATCAGATATAAAAGTATGCACATCTCATTCCCACTACAGTTCTTCCCTTTTAATTTTTTTATAACAAAATACAATTGGCTTGGTTAATATGACCCTAGTCACTGTACTTTAACTGTAAAACTCCAAAATGAATTTTTACAATGCTGCGAAATTTCCTAGTTTTATTCAATTTGTTCCAGAACATATTTTCCCCTGCATGATGACAGTTTCAGTTCTTGAACTTCTACCTTTTTCTAGCTAGAATGTTGATTGATTGATGAACACTAACCTATATATCAATTGTTCTAGTTTTAGTCACAGTTTAGTGTGAAGATGTTTCCTTTACCTTTGCACCTGAAAAATGCAGGATAGTGAAGCGTATGCTTGTCTACTGAATGTCCTGGCACCTGAATGCAGTGTAAAACCATCTGCGATGTCTGTAAAAGATCTACTTCATAGAGCAAGGTTAATCCTTGAGCATGCAGATAGGATGGGCTGCAAAAGATATCTGACTCCAAAAGACATAGTTGATGGTTTACCCAATCTAAATCTTGCCTTTGTGGCTCATATTTTCCAAAAAAGGTATGTATGTATGTATTGATGTTTTACTTAGGTCAATATGATGCTTAAAAACTGTGGTTAGCATGTGGTATTTGCTACGAGCTGGCTATCATTCTATAACATAGTTTTTCTATGCCATTATGTTTCTTCTGACTTTTAGTCACTAATATAAGTTTGTTAGGTTTAGGTATCTCCAAGGAAATTGACAAAGTCAAACATATTTTTTATTCAGATACAAAGCAATTGCATTTTGCTTAATTGACTTGATGCAATTCATGCATAGATGTGCCTCAAATCAAATAGGTTACTGCAAGAAGTTAAATATATGGCATTCATATCTCAACAACTAGATATGGTGCGTTGTTGAGAAATTTACATATGGTGAGTTAATATTTCAACTGTAAGCGCATATGTTGAAAAGATCAGAATGCAACTTTCTCCTGTTGCATTTCCCTTTGATTGAACTGTGTGAGTATTTGTCAGAAAGGGAAGTCGTATTACCATGTCTTTGTTGCAATGCCCTGGACTGGTCTCTTGTTTACAGGTGTTTAGATTAGAGACACTAGGGGACAGGGCCATCCCAGATGAGAATATATACTATTAACTATAACTATGTTAGGCACTAGGCAGTGATGGCTTGCTGACAGCATCTATCCATGCATATGGAGCACAAATCAGCAGTAAACTACTTCCACATTCTAAATGATTTCGCTTTACTTGACCTTTTATTGCAGAAATGGGTTGTCCAAACAAATGAAACAAGTTTCCTTTGTGGATGGACTCTCTGATGATGCTCAAGTTTCCAGGGAAGAAAGGTCATTCCGGCTGTGGATTAACAGCCTTGGAATTTCTACTTGCATCAACAATGTGTTTGAAGACCTTAGAAATGGGTAGGGCATACTTGTCTCCATCTTAATATGTGAAGAACAATCTGATTATGTCTCTTATACTCCATACTTGAATTGTAGATGGGTTCTCCTTGAGGTGATTGACAAGATCGCTCCAGGCTCAGTTAATTGGAAGATGGCAAATCGCCCACCAATAAAATTACCATTCAGGAAAGTCGAAAATTGCAATCAAGTTTTGAAGATTGGAAAAGAACTAAAATTTTCTTTGGTGAATATCGCTGGAAATGATATTGTGCAAGGGAACAAAAAACTGATATTAGGTAAGTTGTACTTTAACCAATTACGTCGAGAATATCTCAGTAACGTAGTATCCTGTAAAAGATTATAAACCATATGTGCTTTCTGATTTTCCAATTAATTTGAGCTGAACAATGTTCATAAACTTGAAGATAACAGATTTACACCCGTGCCTGTACAAGTTTAATGTCAGTTTACAGATGCACTCATTTGCATGCAACTTTTTCCACTGATCTTCTTGGAACTTGGTTAATTAATGATGAAATTCACATTTATCATGATACAATTCCTATCATCCAAAATGTGGTATACCATGCATCTGGTTTAGTTGGTTTGCACACTTTAGGTATAGTCCCTCCTTTGCAACTTCTGACTGGACTATATAACGAATTGGTGCATTTATCCCAGCTTTTCTGTGGCAATTGATGCGGTACAATATTCTTCAACTGCTGAAGAATCTTAGATTTCACTCAAATGGAAAAGAGATCACAGATAATGACATATTGGCATGGGCCAATAAAAAAGTAAAAGATTCTGGAAAGCACAACTCTCATATGCAAAGTTTCAAGGTACATATCATTTATTATATTTCCTAGTGTGCATACCTAATTATTGATATTGTATCACTAGCAGCAGTTAAATTGATTGGTTGTTTATTCTTTTATAGCATATCGTATGGGTTGTAGATAATGAAATATATGCAATTGGCTAACTTATGTGCTTATCTAAGATGGGTAAACTTCTCTCCTAAATGATGATTATCACTGTTAGTTGGTTGCCTTCAATGCTTAAGTACATTGTGATGATATAATGCTGATCTTGAAGGACTAGTATTATAAATCCAAGAGGACATAAAAAGTGTGTAATAGTTTCATGTTGAAAATTTAACTACAATTATCTTGTCCTTTGCTCAAATTTTCTACTTGTGGTTCATGCATCAAATTATATTTACCGATTACAGGATAAAAGCCTTTCAAGTGGTACCTTTTTCCTTGACTTACTAAGTGCTGTGGAGCCTCGAGTTGTGAATTGGAGCCTTGTGACCAAAGGAGAAAAAGGTGCTTCTGTTATGCTCCTGCAGTTTTTTTATTATTATTTTCTACATATTCTCATTAACCCAATGTTTTCCCTCGTTGTGACACGGAATTATGTTCATCTCATTGATGAATGAAAAGTTTTATAACCAAAATTGTTAGCCTTTCAAGTTTGTCTTAATAACTACCACCTATGGTACACCTTCCACTCAGCTCTTCTAGCATAGAAGCTATCTTTCATAGTCATTTTTGCTAGTTATACTAGCACAAAGTTATGTCAAATCACCAGATTGACTAATACAAATGTTGTGGACTTATTCTCTGAAAATTAAGTGCCACAGAAGCAGAAGAAGCTTTAGATATTTGTTTTTTGCTATAGGGTTGTTTGTATTAGCAATTCGATTTATTAGGAGGTTTGGTTTACTTGGTGCTTTTTAGTTAGTTGCTTCAGAGAATCAATTTACTAGTCATCTATTTATATTGGTTAGCAAGAGAATTCCAGATCCACTTAAGTGCTGCTCAGTGCCTTCATTTGGAGCATGAGTACGCCTCACCTGTAACCTTGCATCTACAATTATTCAACCAAAACTGTGGGTGCATGATATTTTCTTCTACCAGTGTATATTTGTTACATCTTGTTTCCTGAAAATTTCAAATTTATTTCTGTATAGATGAAGAGAAGCAAATGAACGCTTCATACATCATTTCGGTGGCGAGGAAGCTTGGTTGCTCTATTTTCTTGTTGCCAGAAGATATATTGGAGGTAATAATGTGATCGAGTAAATTTAATCTGTTATGTTCTTTGGTACCATACAATTATGGATGTTTCTCATGAATTATTGTTAGTATCAGCAACCAATGCTTACACTAAAATATCCATTTGGATTCAATTTTGTTGGTTCCTCTAAAACATCCATCTGCATTCATTGCACCTTAAATTCAGTAAACTCAGGGTGGTTAGTGTCATCCCAATTCAGACCACATAGTGTTATCCAAAATTCAATTAGTACAACCGAAGCTGTTATCCAGAACTTAGGCTGTTTACAGATTCAGTTATAAAATATCCTTATTTCCTCTGTGATCTAAACTTAGTTACAATCTGCAGTATTTTTTATGTTTTCTTTCTCTCAGGTGAACCAGAAGATGATGCTAACTCTGACAGCAAGCATCATGTACTGGTATTTGAAAAGGCCAACATCACATTTATTGGACTCTGAAAACGGGAGTTCATGTGAGACAACCTCAATCACAACTTCAGATGATTCTGCATCTGAATCATCGATTGATGACAATACAAGTAGATAAAAGTGCAGGATCATGAAGATAAATGATGTGACCTGTCTTTTTGAAAACTTGGGATACTTGTACCAGTGCAGCATCAGTTGTGTTCTTGATTGTTTGCTGTAATTTTAAGGGCAAATGCATTCAAGACAGGGAAGGGAGGTTAAGAGCTTTGGGCGCTCATTTGTGAGGTTTATTAGTGTGAAAGCTTGATTGGTGAAAGATTACATCCTGTAAATATTGATACAGGTAGTTATATCTGTAACATCATATAGTAACAGTGGATTGTCCAAAATCCACATAGTTTGATTTGCTCTTTGGGCATTTTTTGTTTTGCAACATGTTAAGATAGGTAGAACAATTTGAGTTGTAGTGTAAAATACATCGGCGTCCTAATTAGGATGTTAAAACTTAGGGCATGTTCTTTGAATAGAAAAGAATTTTAGGAACATGTGAGGTGCCATATCTTCATATAAAAACTTCTATAAATAGTTGATTAATGTTATGGACTAACTAAAATTTTTTGTTTGAACTATGCTTAAATTCACATGAACTTAAATTGTTGGCTTCGATTTATGAGCTTTACTTGACTAAGAGAGTTGGGGTTTGGTTTGATTTGGTGTGATATTCTTAGTGGGCTTCTTGCATCCTCCTCAATGTTGTTGCTAAGGATATCACTTGTCATTGAAAGCATGTAGGCCATAATTTTGTGGGGGCCGAAAAAATCCCTAGTTTTTTGGGCTTCCAAGATCCCGTCCGTGAATGGGCCCATAGGCCTACTTGGGCCTCATTTTTCGGGTTGGCCCGCCCGAGTACTTTATAGTGTACTCCCTCTGTCCCAGATTAACTATCGTTATAGAACAGTTACGTGTTCTGATTTAAGTGTCGTTGCCTATTGTGAGCCTTAGCTGTAGCTGTAGGATTGTACCGCACAGTTAGGAGGCAGAGTGTTCACTGATGCATGTATAGCCATTAAGGATGGCAACGGGTCAGGTTCGGATCGGGTGGAGTCTCCGTGCACCCAAACCCAAAACCCAAAATCAAAACCCGAACCCGAACTCAAAACTGATTCGGGTGGAATTTCATAACCAAACCCAAACCCGCGGTACCCAAAACCCGAACGGATACCCGAAACCCGAATAAATACCCGAAACCCGCGGAAATATATACACATATTCACACATATAAATACACATATTCACATATTCATATATATATATATATATACAATATTCACAGGACTCCGCTATTTAGAGCCTATGGCTCTAAATAAATATTTAGAGCCACGGTGATGCGCCACCAACCTCCGGCGAGCAGCCCACAACCATACATTTTCTTCCCATTAGCAGCCCGCAACAATAAAAGTTCAATACATGCAGCACTTAAAGAGCCGGAGTGGACCATTCAAAGTGGGCTGCATGCAATTCGGTTGTTGCTCCTATTTTTTGCCTTAATTACCGCTAACTAGTAATATCTTTCTTACCAATTCACAACCTTAAGAGACAAACGATTGTTGGATATATGTAGGAGCCTCTACTACTATTGCACGTGATACTTTTATTAGTAGTAATATTTCGTCTTAATAGTAATACATTTTATTAGTAGTAATTGGAGAAACAGTATAGCAAAGATCTGAACAATTTTCTTACTAACTAGTTATTGTTGGTAATAATTGGAGAAACAGTATATCAAACTGATTGTTGGTAATAAAAGTTATTAGTAATAAAATTATTAATTAGCAGTACTACTTTTATTGGTAATAAGTCTTATTAGTAATAATTATTAGTAGTTGTGAGCTGCATGCATGGTTTTTAGACAGGCAACCGTAATGTACGCGACCATACTACTCAATGTTATTTTTAGAAATTACTTTTCTTCCCAGATGTCCCAATTACTAATAAAACTCACTTTGTCATGCACTCGGATGATTGGGATCAAGATTTTCCTAGTCACTGATATTTTTAGTAATTACTTTTCTTTCGCAAATGCCCCGGTTAGTAATAAAAACTCACATGTTATGGATCAAGAGGATCAACCTTTTGCTACTCACCGGTTTCTTTAGGAATTATTTTTTCTTCCCTAATGACAAAATTAGTAATAAAAACTCATCTTGTCATGCATGCGAGTGCAGCCATCTTATTAGTAGTAATAGATTGTCTCTGAATATTTTTGTTACTAGTAAATTTAGTTTAATTAGTAAGTAGTACTCCTAGTACTCCCCGTCCGGGGACAACAGTAACGCAACTATTAAAGAAAGGAAATTAAACTACGTATTAAAGAAAGGAAATTATGCCCTGCATGCAACCGTAACAAAGCTGGCACTTCCTGATTTCTAGCGTGCTGCCGCGTTGCATGGTGTGCATTTGACGTGTCGAGTAGCAATTATACTTTGATTCTGGAAGACGACATGGAGATTTAAACATGGCGTGTGTGTGCATATCAAAGTAGTAACAAATCACACTAATTTTACATAGAAAACTCCATCAAAATCATCGTCTTAATAGTAATTAGCGAGACAAAAAACAAAAATACATAGCAATACATAGAAATCTTGAGTTCTTGACCGGTGTCAGCAGCAGCAGTACGTAATATACATCAATTTGGCCGTGATCTGGAGTTCTTGACCACCAAACGGCATATAAGAAACAGAGAATGAAGAAAGGAAAGCTAAAGAAGTGGTTGTGCCCTCGATCTGGGCTTGACTGAAGTCACGAACATGGACATCAAGTTGTGATCTGGCCTATAATGAAACAATGAACAAGCACGTTAGAGTTGCCGATAGATGTAGAGGCCCTTGACGGTGCCATCACCGGTTGGAGGGGAGGGCGCTGCTGCCGCTGTTGGGAGGAGAAGAGGTCGCCGTTGCCGCCACTGATGCCGGCCTCCGATCCAGGCCATGACCGATGCAGTACTTCCCCGCCGCCGGCCTCTACCGTGGCTCAATCGTCGTGAGGGGCTGAGGGCCGCCGCCGCCACCCCTGTGGCACTGGTTCGACATGCACCTCTGCCGGCCCCTACCTTCGGATGTCGCCGCCGGTGCGAGTGGAGCAGATGCTGCCAGTCGAGGAGGAGGAGGACACGCGACCGGTGAGGAAAGACTCGCTGCATGTGGTGTGGACGAAAATCATGAAGGTGAGCTGCTTGCATCTATAAATAGGTGAGGGCAAATTAATGAGAGAGAATTTTTGGGGCCGGAATCCTGGAGCTGGTTACGAGATTAGTAATAATACTTATTCTTGCATGTCGTGATTTACTTTCTGGTGGCCGGTGACTTAACACATGCAACGCAATACTATAATTGGTAACAAAAATTATTGTTACGGGCCAAGCATTTTAGAGGGCGGCATTGAAAGCTACCTCACCGGAGGCTGGTGGCGCACCACCGTGGCTCTAAATACTATTTAGAGCCTTAGAGCATCTCCAACAGTTCCTCATCTATCACTTGGCAAATGATGGATTTTAGCAACTTGGTAAAATCATTTGCCAAGTTAAAATTAAGCCATCTCCAACAGTTATGCAAATCAACTTGGCAAATTAAAAAACAGAAGGGCCTACTAGGAGGGGTTTGTTGACCGGTACTAAACCACCGTCTTGCTTTATGTGTCACATATTTAAAATAATCAGCAGCAGCAGTAGGCACAAGGATCACTTGTGCACAAATAAACAGCAGCAGCAGGCACTTGGACAGCACGTCGCTTTCAATAATCCTGCAGCACATCACCTGACGCACTTGGCCATCCAATCAGCGCCATGCATCAGGAACGAAAGTTTGGACAGGAGCAGAGCACAGCGACAGCAACAGCAGAGCACAAAACGCGCGGGAGGAGGCGGTTGTGGGCGCGAACGCGCGATGCCAAGCCCGATTCGCGTGCGCATTGTTCCGCGCGCGGCTCAGGATTTTGGCAAGCCACGAATTTTGCCAACTCTCTTTGAGGAACTATTGGAGGAGGTTTTTTCCTTCTTTTGCCAAAAAGAGTTGGATGCCAAGTGAGATGAGGAGCCGAATTTTTCGTTTTTCAGCCCTTTTTTGGAAAGTTTTTCACAAATAGACCCTTGGCGGTTTGCATTCAAAAATTGGACCCAGGACGTGACGCCAGAGAGCCCGGCGTCAAGGTTACACCGCTTGACGCCGGGGTCCCCGGCGTCAAGCCCGGACACTGGCAAGTAGCCGCCACGTGGGCAGTGCTTGGCGCCGGTCTCGGCGTCAAGGCTGTGTTAGCTTGGCGCCGTGGATCTTGGCGTCAAGCTCGATTTATACAGCCACGAGCCCTCGAGTCCGGTTCATTTCTTCATTCTTGCCTCTTGGGTTCTCCTCCTCCTCACCTCATCCTACCTCACGAATCTTCATATTGGATCTTGAAAAGTTGGATTTGATCCGTAGATCTTGAAGAGCAAGGTATCCTCTCTCCATCCCGACATTTTTACGCTTTGATTTGGTATACATCATTCGTATTTTACAAAATAATAATCATGACTAGTTAGGGTTTCGTGCACTTTATAATACTTATTTGTTCTATTGGAATCCTAGGATGCCTAGGCGTGGAAAACGTAGCAAACCAAGGTTTGAGTTCATTTCTACCTCACATTTTAATCCATAGATTAAGGTTTAATTGTCATTAGGTTTCATTTATTAAAACGAAATTGTTTCAATTTTAGCTATGGGCGCTCGCTACCCATTGGCGCGCCTACATTCCAAAGCCTATCCCTAGCGGCGTGCCGAGGCCAATGTGCTTCTGTGGTGATCCTTGCAAGGTGGAGATTTCTGATGATGAGGAAACCTACAAGCAGAGGTATTGGATGTGTCCCAATTTTCAATGGGAGCCAACCCCGCTTCAGCGCCGCAGTACGTGGTTGGTGAGTGATTGTTTGTTCGCGTTGTATTTGTTTTGTCATACGAATTATTGTATCAAATTATTGTTTTGTAACAATTGCCCTCATTGGAGACCCACCTCCACCTATCTATGACTTTGAGGAGTGGATCGACACTGAGATTAAAGAGTTGCACAAGCATCTTCTACAGTCAGAGAAGGAATGGGAGGCTAGGCGCCGAGAGAACTACGAGAGGAGGATGAAAGAGGAGGCTGCAGAAAGGAGCACAAGGAAGAGGAGGATAGGAGGCGTGCTGCTGCGTATAGGGAGGAGGTACAGAAGAAGCGTGAACGTGCCGCGAGAGCCAAGGCGGCGATGGAGGAGAATCCTGATGCCCAGAGGAAGGGAAAGTGGCCTCGTTGCACTCAGTAGTTGTTTGGTTTATGCATGATTAATGTCGTCTAGTCTTGGACCTTTAAATTATGTGTTTAGACCTTTATTCCAGACGCACTTAGTCTTCGATCTATGTTTTATTCTAAAACAATGTTGTGTAAGAACCATGTTTTTATTTTTATGTTAATGCACTTTTATTATCAGTAGTACTATGGTTTTCAGCACCCTTAATTGCATCGAAGTAGTGATAATAAAAGATAGCGGATTACATACGAAATGGCATGGCTAAACATGTACCAAACAAGGGTACAGAGGTGCTGCACTAAACCTAGTATGCCTTAGGTAATTTAAGCAAAGAACAAGAACATAAATGGCATGTGAGAACATGTACCAAACTATGGTACGTAGTTCTTTGAGCTAACCGTAACATGCCTTAGGTAATTAAACCAAGCAACAAATAGAGGGCATGCTATTAAAGAACATGTACCTAACAAGGTACATAGGTTCTCCTAGTAGTGTTCCCAATTAGCGTCGCGTAGCCCCTTCTCCACAAGTATCCACCAAATGTTGGTGCTGACGGGGGTAGCGTTGATGGTGGTCCTGTCCCCTTGTTTTGGTGACAAGGGCACCGACAATATGGATCGGTGCACTGTGGCTCCTGTGAACTTGCTTCATTCTCATAGTCGTCGTCTGTGTAGTCCTTTATGCCGGCGCTAACTTCCCTCTCTAGTTCGAATATACGATCTTGCAAATAGTAGATGTACTCCTTATGGGGCCATATTGGACGAGGGTCGACCCACCTAGTGAACCCGCAGTTTTCTGGGGTAGCGGAACTCTACAAAAACTAAATATTGTTAGATGTAGCGCAAGCAACGAACATATTGAACAATAGTGAAGTAACCGAAATTACAATAGCTCTTGGGCATTTGAAGAAACGTCGTCCTCCATCGATCCCCCCATCGGCGAACATCTGCACTAAGCAATCTTCGCCATGTCTACATTTTGGCAGGGTTCCCTCCATCTCTCGTAGTTTTTCAAAGGCTCGTCTCTGCTAAAGTCTCCCTTACTCTGCTCTGGGAAGCGCTGGAAGCCGCTCATACCCTTCCTCCCAATCCCCATATATCAACTTCCACGCCCGCTGCTTAGCCCTCCAGGCTTTACCATAGGTTATTGTGTAACCGTTATACACCTTTTTAACAGTTGCTATAATTGCCTTGACCTTCATGTTGGGCTCTAACTGCAATATATCCTTTAGGTCCTTCGCAATGAGGGTAGATGTTAGCTGCCGATGCTTAGCCTTTAGATCATGTGAAGCACAAGAATGTGGCCCGACAACTTTTGTGATCTTCCACTTATCAGTGACCTTTTGCAACCTTGCACAAACCCTCCATGGGCACCCTGGCTTGTCACACACAACTGTGTAACGCCGCTTCACATAGGAGTGTCGGACCTTGAAAGGTCTCTTTCTTATCACTGCAAACGTCTGCAACCACATCTTCAATGCAGGAAGGTCTTTAAAAACCACCCCTCCGTAATTGCCATGGTAGGTCCTGCCTCTCGAGCTTCCTGCAAGTCCTCCTCACGTCCTTCCCACGGATGATCGGAACGAGTGACATCACTAAACTCATGCACTCTTGGGATCTCTATAGAGCGGCCGGGGAATACACGCCTAATCATCTCAACATCACTCTCCGTCAACTCTCCAACAGGACGATCATCATCAGAATCAGCAGCCATTGCAATGTCATATGGCTCTTCGTCAACACTATTGGATGCACGGAATCCATCTCCCGACCGCGGCCGAACACCTTCAAGAGGAGCATCCACATCACCTGGAATGTCTCCTCGCACCATACCATGGATTTCAAGGAGAAATGAGACAAGTGTATGACCACAAAAAGCAATATGCAATGAATCTTGCACATAAGACACTTACTCGGATGATTCGTGTCAAAGGGACCTCCCGAGGAGGTCTCGCGACGTAAACATGAGGCCGAGAAGCTTGTCCAACCGCGGCCACAAAAACGGGGATCTCTAGGGCTAGATTGGGCATCCGGAACCACGGCTACATTCGCATCCACGGCTTCGGGTTCCGGTCGCAGCCGGCGAAGTATGGCTGCTCAACCAATGGAGGAGAAAACCCATGATGGATGGGTTCGGCTAACACCCGACGCACAACCACATCCAAACTTTGGAACCGGCCCTTCAACGCCGATCTCACATACTTCTCCCATCGACCCTCACACCCAATTGGGGTCATCTTCCTTAGCGAGGTTGGGAGGGGAACCTAAGTGAAGTACACCTTCAACCGTGATGTCCTCATCTCCATGGCAATTTAACTCCTCCCGAGCCCTTGCAACCAATTCTCTAAATGAGGGCTTCTCATCGAATAACACAGGCACACTTTCCATGTCAACAAACTCAACATATCCATAGCGATCTCGTTCCATTGTCCCTCCATGATATATGCTCACTAGGTTGTCCATCTAAAAGTGCTTACACAATTTCATAAACGCCTAGTTTAGTCCAAAGTAGTTTTCATATAGTTATATAGATACATATAAGTATAACCTTCTGTACAATCTAAGTAGAGCCTAACCTATATAGATATAAGTTTAACCTATGTATCCAAAGTAGTTTTCATATATTTGTCTAACAACCTATAAAACTAACTAACTATTTATCTACCAAACTATATAACTATTTAGCTAACTATAAACCGATTTATCTAACTATAGATCATGGTAATTGAAACAAATGCATAGGGAGAGGGATGCATCACCTCTACTGCCAGCCGGTCGAGGAGGTGGTCGAGGACGCGGAGCAAAACGGCCCCTGGGCCGGAGAAACGAGGCACAGGGGGCCTCCAGACGCCGCGTCGGCACCCTGGCGGAGCTGCCGGCGCTAGGCCGGCCGCCGGCGTACAGCGCGGGGCTCACGGCTCAGGGCGCAGGGCGACGCGTGATGGGGGCGGCGCGGGGCTCAGGGCTGCACCGCGCCAGTCGGGCCGCGCCTCCATCGCACCGCCCGACGAAGGCACAACCGGGGCGGGCCGGGAGGGCGGGGCGAGGGGGAGCGGTTCCCGTGGGCGGCGGGGAGGCGGGGTCGGCCCGCCGGAGCGGCGCAGCTACCAAGGAACGGGGGCGACGGGGCAGCGACGGGGTATCGGTGGCGAACGGCGGCGAACGGCCTTGGTCTGCTCGAGATGGGGAACAGAGGGAGAGGGAGAAGACAGAGAAACGAAGGGAAGGCCCGGTTTTTTGAATCAGACCTTGACGCCAAGATCCACGGCGTCAAGCTAACACGGCTTGACGCCGAGACCCGGCGCCAAGGTCGACCACGTGGCAAAAATTTTACATGGGGCCCGGGGCTTGACGCCGGAGACCCCGGCGTCAAGCTGTGTAACCTTGACGCCGGGATCTCTCGCGTCAAGCCCCGGGTCTATTTTTTGAATGCAAACCGCCATGGGTCTATTTGTGAATAACTTTCCAAAAAAGGGCCGAAAAGCGAAAAATACGGGATGAGGAACTGTTGGAGATGCTCTTAGGCCCCAAATAGCAGTTATAATATTCACATGTATATATAAACAAGTATGAACACATACCTAAGGTAGGTTTTTAGAGATGGGAGTAACTACTCCCGGGAGTATAGAAAATGCACTCTATACACATATTCACACATATATATACATATTTCGGATATCCATTGGATATCCACGGGTGAAAAACCAAACCCGAACCCGAACCCGATAGGTTTCGGGTACCCGAACCAAAAACCATGGATGAAAAGCTAGCCCCAAACCCGAACCCGCCAGACCCAAAACCTGCGGATACCCGCCCCGAACCCGACCCACTGCCATCCTTAAAAGCCATGAAAAGTGGAAGTAGGATTTGTTAATGTAAAATGTGTGGGGGTGTGTGTCACGCTTGGGTTCTAGCAAACGTTAATGACGTTGGTGCAGAAGACAAATCAGTGGTGCGTAGGGGTGTTAGGCACTTGCATTGAATCTTGAGTCCATTCCTCGGCGATAAATATTCTAGGACGGAGGAAGTAAAATTGATAAAATTAGTAGTTCAGGTTGAGTTCAGACAACAAAATTTTTATCAGAATACAAGATTCCTATCCAGGCCTTGTCCAGTAAGATTTATGGACAGGCCAAAACTCGTCAGTCTGCCAGACGTGGCGGTAAAGTCTCCGTGTCAACGAAACGATAGCTCCGCTGACTGGCTGCATCCAGAAGCAACGACGGCTTCGTCTGACAAACAAGCCAAGCAGCAATCGGAAATGCGTCGAAGCTTGAGATTGCTGCTACCTGCCGCGTCATGTGTGGTCCAAATGCACAAGATGTCTGGTGGGGTTACGAAATGGCCATGGGTACCGAGTGAGGCCTAAATAAATAAGAACAAGATCTTGTTAAAATTGTAAGTTTTTCTAATCCGAGACAATATAGTATTTTATAGTATTTTCGTTTGTATTTCATAAATATTGTCCAATCACAAATTTATTAGGCTCAAAAGATTCATTTTTATGATTTATAATTAAATTATACAATTAGTTATTTATTTTATCTACATTTAATTCTCTATATATGTGTCTAAAGATTGATGTGATGGAGAGAAAGTGAAAAACTTGCAATTTTAAAGTGATCTAACAAGGCCCAAGTCTTAGGCCTTGTTTAGATTCCAGATTTCACTCCCAAATTTCACTGTCAATGAGAATTCTTATTTCCCATCACATCAAAATGTTTACATACGCATGAAGTACTTAAATGTAGATGAAATCAAAAAACTAATCGCGACAGTTTTATCAGACATCATGGATCTAACATTTAGAGACTAATTAATCAATATTTGGACAATTTTTTGCATAAAAAACAAAAGCTACTACAGCAGCAGGCGCCGATTCGGGCGGGATCTAAACGAGGCCTTTGATCCTGGTGGGTGGAGTGGCCGGCGAGCATGACTGCATGAGTAGTGTACTAGTACTGCATGAGTAGTGTACTAGTACGTACTTGTGAAAAGGCTGACAACGGCTGCTTGTAGCATGGCGCGCTGGCCCCTAGCGTGGTCCGGACTCCGGACACTGCTGGCCCGGCCCTGCCTTTTTAGCGATCAGCGGTTGGACTTATGGATACCTTAATCGCCAGTGCGGTACGATACCCTACCGTTTGGAGTTGGGAATAATTTGTTCCACCCACTGATTAACTATGCCGCAGCCGTACGGCATACAACGGACTATCATGATTACTTCAGGACTACACTACTTTTGATATTTGGCTCATGGTCTGCCACAGTCGCTATAACGGAATTTTTTCACCAAAGTTGTAAATGTTTCTGTTGGAAACGGATTCTAAGCTATGCGTCTCAAGCTGCAGTTACCACCAACAACTGATTGGGGAATTGTTTGTACAAGGCATCGTGGACATGCTATTATTTTATAGTGTTTTTAGAAAAATACTTTACAATTTAATCTTGTTTTCTTTTTCCATGTCCTGGGCTCCGAAATTTCATAGTAATAATTGTACAAAAGGTTTACATGGATCGGTTCACTTTCACGTAAAAATGTTGGATTTAGAAAATAAATCTCATGCTTAGGAGCCTAATTATTTTGTGATTCTTATTAATTGACTAAGACTCCATTAGGTTGTGCTATCACTATGGCTGCAACATAGAAGAAAATATTCTATTCCTAAGTGATTCTAGAAAATCCAAATATTAGGTCCTATAAATAAACTATATAATGCTCCTACCATTCAGAAAATATAAGATATTTTGACTTTTCTAGATCCATACATTTAGTTATATATCTAAAAATAGAGTATATCCAAATGTATAATAGATAACAAAAACTATATATTAAATATTATATAACTTTAAATAAAGGATGCACTACTTTTCTTATAATAGGATAATATGGTAACTCATCCGAATGGAGCCCTCAAATAGTTATCCATTTATTTTCGTTCATTTTTATATTGTTCCTATACATCGATCTCTAAAATTTTGTATTTTTTATTGAACCTTCCTCTACATGGGGATGCGGCTGCCGACAGGGAAGCAGCGCTTGAAGCGAGGACGCCAGGTCCACCACCGTTCACGCCGGACTACATGGCGGACTAGAATAAAACTGAACCTAACTTTTGTTAGGAGGATTCTGGTAGGAAACCACGCTAAAAAACGTGAGAGATGAGTGAGAAATCCGCACCGTTGGCACCGTTTGCGCTTGGGTTTGGGGACCTGGCCAGGCCAGTGGGGTGCTGGTGCTGCAGTCATCAGTCAAACCAGGCCTCCCTTCCTCCGCACACTCTCCGGAGTCCCCCACTCGCTCGCCACCCAACGCGGCGCGTCGCCATGCCGCTCCGTCTTCTGCTCCTCCTCCTCGCCGTCTCAGCCGCCGCCGACGCGCTCACGCCGGACGGCCAGGCGCTGCTGGCGTTCAAGGCGGCGGTCCTGCAAGACCCCACGGGGGCGCTCGCCAACTGGGACGCCGCCGCCGCGGACCCCTGCGCCTGGAACGGGGTCGCCTGCTCCTCCCCTGACCCCGGCTCCGGCTCCGCCCAGCCCCGCCGCGTCGTCGCGCTCTCCCTCCCGAAGAAGCGCCTCGTCGCGGCGCTCCCCAGGGCCCCGCTCCCGTCCTCGCTCCGCCACCTCAACCTCCGCAGCAACCGCCTCTTCGGGCCCGTCCCACCCGAGCTCGTCGCGGGCGCGCCCGCGCTCCAGAGCCTCGTCCTCTACGGGAACGCGCTGGACGGCCCCCTCCCCGAGGACCTCGGCGACCTGGCCTTCCTCCAGATCCTCGACCTCTCCTCCAACGCCATCAACGGCTCCCTCCCGGCCTCGATCCTCAAATGCCGCAGGCTCCGCGCGCTCGCGCTCGCGCGGAACAACCTCACGGGCCCGCTCCCCGCCGGGTTCGCCGCCCAGTTCGCCGCGCTGGAACGGCTCGACCTCTCCTTCAACGGCTTCTCCGGCACCATCCCGGAGGACATTGGGAACCTGTCCAGGCTCCAGGGGACGCTCGACCTCTCCCACAACCACTTCTCCGGCCCCATCCCGCCCACCCTTGGGAGGCTGCCGGAGAAGGTCTACATCGATCTCACCTACAACAACCTCTCCGGTCCCATCCCGCAGAACGGGGCGCTCGAGAACCGGGGCCCCACGGCGTTCGTCGGCAACCCGGGCCTCTGCGGGCCGCCGCTTAACAACCCCTGCGCGCCATCCCTGCCCAATGACGGCGACTCGCCGGCACCCGAGGCAGCCGGTGGTGGCAAGGGGAAGAACAAGGCGCTGGGGAGGACTGCCATTGTGGCCATCGTGCTGAGTGATGTTGTGGGGATTTTGATCATTGCACTGCTCTTCTTCTACTGCCACTGGAGGGCGGTTTCATCCAAGGGCCACGGTGCGGCTGCTGCTTCTAAAGGGTCCAGGTGTGGCAAGGATTGCGGATGTTTCAGCAGGGATGCGTCCGAGACTCCATCCGAGCATGCGGAGCAGTACGATCTCGTGGCACTGGACCAGCATGTGAGGTTTGATCTGGATGAGCTGCTCAAGGCTTCAGCTTTTGTGCTAGGGAAGAGTGGGATTGGAATCGTTTATAAGGTGGTTCTTGAGGACGGGCTCACGATGGCAGTTAGGCGGCTTGGGGAAGGGGGATTGCAGAGGTTTAAGGAGTTTCAGACTGAGGTTGAGGCGATTGGCAAGGTCCGGCATCCCAACATTGTTACCTTGAGGGCTTATTACTGGTCTTTTGATGAGAAGCTGCTGATATATGATTACATTCCTAATGGCAGCCTCTCTGCAGCAATTCATGGTAAGTACCTGTTTTTGCTGCGACTTGCGTCCTGATCTTATCATTCCTTTGCTATGTCCTTTTCTATTGATTCTGTTGTTTCATAAAACAAGTAATTATTATCAATTTTCACATCCTAGTTATGTGGATCAGGATCCTGGTAATACCCAGTTCCTGAATTTATTGTGATAGCCACAGTAGGATGGAAACTTGGGTGTGCCCATGGTATTATTGTGCGTAACCCTTTTATTGTTTTGTTTCTCGTGATTTGCATGTAATTTCTCTGTGGTCTATTCAGGACTTCAGTCCGAACTAATTTCTGCGTGCTTCTATTAACTATTCACTATATAAGTTTCATACAGTTAGGTCAAAGATTGAGTTTCTGAAGGACGTGGCCTGTATAATTGTCTTTAGTGAGAAATTGCAATTTTTTTTATTTACCCATTGGAATAAAGATTACTGGAGTATAATCCGAATTGGTAGTAGGACATGTCTCCAGCTAGTGGTTTTGGCTGATCGCTTACTCTGACAAATTTCTGTGGCTTACAGGTAAACCTGGGATGATGACATTCACTCCATTGCCATGGGATGCCCGAGTAAAGATCATGAAAGGAGTTGCTAAGGGGATGTCTTTCCTGCATGAATTCAGCCCCAAAAAGTATGTCCATGGTGACTTGAGGCCAAACAATGTCCTCCTTGGAGCAAATATGCAGCCATTCATTTCAGATTTTGGCCTTGGGCGACTTGCAAACATTGCTGGAGCATCACCATTTGTGCAATCAGACCGAGTTGATTTAGAAAAGGAACAGAGCCAGCAATCCGATGCCTCAGTGAGCCCTCTCATGAGCAAAGGGTCATTGTACCAAGCTCCGGAAGCGCTGAAGACACTGAAGCCCTCGCAGAAATGGGACGTTTACTCCTATGGTGTGGTGTTGCTCGAAATGATCTCTGGCCGATCACCCTCTGTTCTCTTGGAAACCATGCAAATGGATCTTGTTCAATGGGTCCAATTCTGCATCGAAGACAAGAAACCATCTGCCGATGTGCTGGACCCTTTCCTTGCCCAAGATTCTGAACGGGAAGATGAGATGATCGCAGTGCTGAAAGTTGCCCTCGCATGCGTTCAGGCAAATCCTGAGCGGAGGCCGTTGATGAGGCATGTCGTGGAGACCTTGGAGCGCCTCAATGGCTCAAGCAGCAAGTGTTCCCCTGAATCCTGATAAAATTGTGCGGTTTCGCTGGAATGGGACGGTCGTGTCCCACAACAGTTGTGGGACCGAACCTTTTTTTTGCGACCTATTGTGGGACCCAAGCTTAGGAGAGGGCATGAAGCTGCCTTATTGTACTCCACCGTGTAAAATTATCATTTCCCTAGTGCAAACACTGGACTATTGGGTTGTTAACGTGATAGGTACTTAGTACTACCGTACTAGCTAGCTAAGGTAATTAGTTTGCTGTTGAGACTTGAGAGGTGGTACTTTCACGTGCTTACTTAATGTTGTGGGGATATGAATTAATTTAACCATATGTGTGCTGGCTCTCTGTTATATGTATCATTTTGGGCATTTTCTTTGGAGAACGGGAACATGGTTCTCTCCGTGTGGAATATTCTGATGATGGAGGCTCAAAGCATGTCTGGCCCATGATTAAAGATGGCGTCTCTAGGCTGGGACTAAAAAAAGAGGTCAAGCCCTTGTTTTGGAGTCCAACTCTCGCCCTCTTTTTTTTTTAACTTTGCACGTTTGTCCTACTTTTGCTCTTAGTCCGTGAAGTAGACTTAATGGTGTTAAGTACATGCTAAAAAGACAAATGCCATTGACATAATGAAATAGAGTCTTTTATGTCAGTGCCATTATAAATGTTGCCAGTTTCGTCCAAGCCACTAAAAAGTTCAATCTCTCACTGGTGACCAAGTTCGAAACTTTTGTTTCCTTGAAGCCATTCCGTCCACTTCTCTGCCTGACAGTGTCAAATGGACATATCAAATGACCGTTATGGACATATCAAATGACCGTTATACCCTTCGGTGGGCTCTGCTTGTCAGTCACATAAACTAACTCTCTCTCTCCTCCACCCTCCGTCTCCTCCACTCTGTCCATTTGTCAGCCACACAATCTCTCTCTCTCTCTCTCTCTCTCTTCCATCGGCGTCCCCTGGGGGCCACACGCGGGACCCTATGCCGACGGCGGCGTGACGAACGGGATGGCGACGACAGCGGGCGGCGGACGACGGGACGATGAGAGCAACCACGAGCTTGGCCGCGGCGGCCTCGCAAGGACCTGGCGCTAGGCCTGTCGCAGCTGTGGCTCCACGTGCGGCAAGGGGAGGGACGGGGCTGGAGCACGCGCCGCCGATCTGATGATCGGGAGCCGTAGCTGCCCGATTTCTTGCTGCCACTGCGCCGCTGTTGCTCAGTGGGCTGGCCACTGCTCCTCCGCCGGCTGGGAGCATGACGCCGTCGAGACCCGGCTCACTCTGCGACTCGGCCCGCACTTCTCTTCGGCGTGAGGTCCGGTGGCTTGCCTTGGCATTGCGTTGGCGCCCCACCCCATCCTCGGCGGACAGCGCTCACGACAGACGCAGCCGGCTTCCCCTCCCATGGCTGGAGATCCTACTCGTGCCCTGTGTCATGCCTCGTGTTCCAAGGGCAGAGGTGGCACATCGCGCCTCGGTGCGGTGTCGCGAGCGGTGCCTGGTGGAGGTCGTGCTGGGAAGGGGCGGAGTCATCCGCGTTGCACCGAGGATGGGCCAAGGGACCACGACGGTTGCTGACTATAGGCGCTGAGGGAGATGCTCGCTGGTGCGGGCTTCGATGGAGGCGCGATGCACGGTGCGCGCCCTTCCCGTTCCCGTGCGGAGGCGATGAGACGGGACAAACAGGAGGCACGACGCGACCACTGTTGCTGTCCTTACAGGCGGGTCGTGGTCACTGTCCTCGTGCGCCGCCGCTGAGATGTGCATCCCTTCCCGCGTCGGTGGCCATTCTGCTGCTGCTAACCGCCGCCTCGTCGCCTTGAGCACCGGGAGCGCGTTCGGTGACTAGAATGCGCGCTCCGCGGCCATTGCTGTCGCGTGCACAAAGTCCCGCTACGCGTGGAGCCGTGCCAACGATTCTTCGCGGCCGAGGGGCACCTCGCCGTACCGCCGGTTCCTGCCTCCGAGGAAGACCGAATAAGGACAAGGATTGGGAGGGGAGGGTATTTTTGACATCTTCGCTTGTGAGGCCTATAAGTCAGAGTTGCTAAACGGGCAAGAACCGACGGAGCATGGAAGAAATGGCTTCAGGGAAACAAAAGTTTCGAACTTGGTCACTAGTGAGAGATTGGATTTTTAGTGGCTTGGACAAAACTGATAACTTTTATAATGGCACCGACGTAAAAGACTCAATGAAATAAGAATCAATCCAAAAATTTTTCTACAGACTTATTGTGCATTTCTCTTGGACAAATGGGAATATTTTTTTATAAATATCAAAGTATATATTTTGCTTACAGGCATAATATTTATAGATTGCATATTAGCATAATTTTTGCACAATATATCCATTTACAAATGACAATACATGGAGGGAACCAAATATAATATATAAGCATCATATTTGCATCATAATACAAGAGTTCACAATAACCATATTTAGTTTTCATTTCTCGATCATAGCTAAGCATACTATGGGAAGTGAGCCTGGCTCACTTGGCTAGGTGACTCAATGTTGCACTACACCTAGCCACCCAGGTTCGAATCACGTCGGGAGCGAATTTGGGTGCCTATTTTCTTCTTAATGAAAAGCCCCCTAGTTCCTCCTAGGCCGAGTTGAGTTTTTATAGCTAAGCATACCAAAATAAAGTCATCATATGCAAATGGACATGCCCAGGTCATACATGGCCTAGCACATACACAGTCAATCATCCACTAGTTATTACATATTCCAAGCATTAGTCAACCGTACACATTGAGCAGCCTTCCTCCTCTGCCTCGGCCTCCTCTTCATCTACCTCTACCTCACCCCCTTCCTGTTGGTGGTCTTCCTCCTCCAACATGAGTGGCACCATCACTTCAAAAAATGTAGTCAACATGCGTTAGTAAATACTTGGTGGTAGGCATGGACATGTTCAAAGTAAATTAAAAAAGGGACATACTTGGTTGTTTCAGTATGTGATGAACTTGTACCTCCACTTGTCCCAATTTGTTGTCCTCCAATATTACTTGCAGCATCACTTGTTTTGAGATAGGAAAAATGCATCAGGTGGTATGTTCAAATCATAAAAAATAGTAAAGAAGTACATATGAGATGACTTACTTGGCTGAACCAGTAGTAGGAGGGTCATTGCTCTCCACCTCAGATGCATTCTCATGAGATGCTTTCATCTTTTTCTTCTTAGCAGTCAACCCCCCTTGGCACTTCTTTATTTTCTTAACACCAGGTTCATCTGATGCCTTAATCCTACTATTCCTTGGACTGTCAGGCTTTCTCCTTGAAAGCATCAAGGCCCCTTTGATGCGAGTTTCGATGATTGATGACAATGTTAATTATCATGACTAACGTGTGTTTTGCAGAAACAGTAGAGTGTTAGGTCATGGTAATGGAATCTCAGGCAATACAGTTTTCATCCCCGTGACGATGGAAATCATTTCGGTTTTCAAAGGATGGACGACAAGGCTAAGGACGGTTAGTTCCGATTGTCGATGGAGCTGAGTGACATCGGATTAATCGTTAGGACTTTGTTTTTTCCTTTGGCCGTACTATTAAGGGGTTGCAAACGGGTAGCTTGACCTAGGTGAGTCTAATGGTTTAGGTGCGGTGCACACTTGTGAAACTTAGCACTAGGTAGATGCAAAATGGCCCTGAGATTGATTGAAGTCGAAGCCACTCACAAAGATTTTGAATTGGAAGTGAAACGGGCTTCAAAAGCTGCGTCAGACGCTGTCTTGTGAAGCACCGGACGCTGATGTCAACGTCCGACCAATTCAGCGTGTGCAGCTCAGAGAGACTGAGCATCGGACGCTCAGTCAAGCGTGTCCGGCGCGGGCCGGACGAACCACAGAGATATGTTTTGTAGCCTGGACGCCGGACACGTCTGACACCTGTAATAACGCGTCCGGCGCTTGGCGTCTAGCGCGTCTGACGCCTTCGAAAAAGCTAAGGTGGGGGTAATAGTTGGATTTTGGCCTTGGCCTATAAATACAACCCCACCTCCTCTATCTTAGCTCTCTTGCCCATTTGTAGGTATATTTTTGAGTGCAAGGGAGAGCAAGAGCCTATTGAAGTCATTTTAGATTTGAGAATCAAGATTAAGGACTTCATTTGTGCATAGGGAGTAGCAAGTGTGCATCCACTCATCTCATTAGGCTTGGTTTTGTCAAGGGAGACTTTATGCTTGTTACTCTTGGTGATCGCCATCACCTAGATGGCTTGGTGGTGATTGGGAGCTTGGTGATCATTCGATAGAGCTTGTGGATGACCCAACTCATGGTTTGAGCAGTTCTTGGCGATTCACCACGTCAGAGCGACAAAGAATTAGCCGCTAGAGAGTACTTGATCCTTGCGCAGATCAAGGGGGAGCTATACCCTTGCGCGGGCGCTCCAACGAGAACTAGTGGGGAGTGATGACTCTCCGATACCTCAGAAAAACATCGATGTGTTCCTTGCCCTGTAACGGAACCGACCAACTAATTTAATTACGAAGCACTAATCAAGCTGACATGGCAACTTAATTAGGACTTAGTAACCAAACCAGCCCGGTAGTCCAGAAAACCACGAAGGATTTTCGCACAAACATCAAGTAACATCCGCACCGGTAAAGGCCCAACGAAATACCATCCATAATTATTACATAAAAGTTCTCAAATAGATAGTACATAACATAATTTAGTTATTACAAACCAAGTTCTCAACATAGTGCGGAAGCAAATAGTTTAACAAGTTCTCAAACACACCCCAAATATTTTTGGAAACATAGTGCCATGTCCTTCATCATACTCCACAAAAGAAAGGGATGCGACAACTGGAATGATCATGCCCACGATCTACTCATCTCCGAATGACGGGGTGGAGACAGTCGGGCAATAGCCATAGAACATTTCTCCATACGCAACAACAATTGGGAATTGCACCCGAGTACATTGTACTCAAGCAAGACTTAACCGTCTAAAAGAAAATAAAGACACTTTGGTGGATGCCAGGCTGTATGTGGGTTTGCTGACTCCTTTATTTGCCAAAAGATGAGCTTTTAAATCTTCATTTAGTGATAAAGGACTCTCTAGCTTACCTCATTCAGTAGTTACCTACCATTCTAGGTTAGCATCCTGCACTAGTCATCATTTTAGTAGAAACAAACAATCTATTATGCAACACCGCATTGATTGAATATTCATTAAACCATCATGTGGAGAACATAACCAACTCGCATTTCAAATCTTATTTGCGGCACCGTAACTGCTCGGTCAAGTTAGTCACTATCCAGGACCGATGGCGATTATAATCGATTGCAAACCAGCTGGCGAATATTCCATCACACAAACCACACTCACTGGCCGAGTGAGTGACGGTCACCACGATCTACTCGAGAACCGCGGGATCAACAACTCATCACCATGACCAAGGAAACTCTCGAGCCGCGCCAACAGGTAAGCGTGCCCATCAAATGACACCGCCCCATCTTAAGGACTCACGACCGGGCCCTTGTTTACTACCACCCCCATCGCCGGCATGGATACCTGGAAGTTGAAACCCGGCCCAAGTAGATTCAAGGCTTCGCGGTTGGGCACTACACGCCCTTCCAGCTATATGTGAGGCGCTGTTCAAAATGATCCGAGGACGCTCGTGTGCCATGATATATTAGAGGTGATTTCATCATGGCCACATGGTTATGTTCTACAACCTACCAACATCATCATCAATCCAGGGGTAGTAACACCTACCATTCGCGAGTGATAGTCGATCGCCCGTCTTCTACCGACTAGTCAGCGAGCTAAGCAGTATCGAAACCTCAACCTAATAATAGGATATTTATGGTAGCAGGATAGTCCTAGTGCATCTCTACGGTTCCATATCAAAGCCTATAACGTAATGCAGCACAATAAGTAAAGGACTCAAATTTAAACATTGTATAAACATAGGAGGATGCACCGGGGCTTGCCTTTGACAAACGAGCTGGGCACGTGGTTAGGACAGTCAGGAAGTTCAGCTTCTGGAACCTCCTCCTCGGCTACCTCCTGCAGCTCGGGCTCCTGAGGCTCCTCCACGTCCTGCTCCTCGTGCTGCGGGTTGTTGCCTAGCGATCCTGTATGGTGCAATGCCGAAAGTAAATACAAGTATTGCTGTAGGAATGATGAAATGATGCCATGATCAATTATATAACAGCAATATATCAAACTTCAAGCTAAACATGCAATTCATTATGGAATCAAGCATGATAACCTGCTAAAAAGAGCCTAAGCTATAACAGCAAGTCCTATCTGGACAGCACAGAAAAATCTATAAAAATTATAATAGTTAAAACATGTCATTAATAGCCTACCACAGAAAATTCAGCTCAAAATAGTGGGTGCATTGCCCTATACAAAATTCACAAGACAACACTAAACAGGGCTCCTGAAAATACTTTGTACTACCAAAGTACTCCAAACCAAAAACCAGTGATATATAGGCCTAAAGCATGAACTAAAAACAGGGTATCCCAAATTTCATAAGCATTGGGCAAGGCATGAATTAATTATGAATTTCTTAAGCATGGTGACAAACATGGCACTTGAACTGCAACTCTAAAATTTACCACATAACATGACCATGTAAGAGATCATACAGATGAAGCATATCCAAACTAGCCTAACAAAGCAGGTCTCACATTTTTCTGAGCAATAGGTGAATTACTATGAATTTTTAAAGATATAAGCCATTTCAAGAAATTAAATAAAGCTCAACAGTAAAGTATGCCAAAAACCACATTTCATATTTTCTACAGAATCTGCTGCTCATAAGAAAAATAACCCAATTTGAATCACCCCAATTGGACTTAAAATGACCAAGATATGAATTTTGGAAGATTAAACTAAATATGGAAAACCCCTTTATCTTTTTCTGAAATTTCTCCTAAACTGCTAGGTACACCCCGAGTGTACCCAGGCTCAGGCAGAAAATGCTACGCGCACCCGGTCACATGCACACACGGTCAGACCTGCAGGTGGGTCCCGGGTCCCACGGACTCCACCTGTCGGCCTCACCTGCGGCCGGAACACGGCGGCCGGCGGCGAAACCTCGCCGGCGGCGGTCCTCCGGCGCAATCCGAGGCGCCGTGAGGTTCACCTCGACCTCCTGTACCCAACGCACCAACAAGCACGGGCCCTAGCGGCCGGAATCACGACTACGAGGTCCGACGGCGGACGGTGGCGGCGCTCGACGGCGAGCGGCCCACCGGAGCCATGCCGGTCGCCATTATCTAGCCTACGGGCTCGGCCTCGCTCCCTTGAGCATGACCTGACCAAGAACACCGAGAAAAGGCGGCCCGTGCCGAAGCTTGGGCACGCCGGAGCGGCGGCGGGAAGCTCGCTGGCGAACCGCGGACGCGGCTCGACCGAGCTCCGCAACCCACCATCTTCTACGCGAGGCTTGAGCTCTAGCATGCACTGCATGTGCGCATCAATGCGCAGGACGAGAGCAGAAGATGGCGCGGCAATGGCTCGCCGGAGCGCCATGGCGGCGGCGCCCTTGCGCGTGAGGCGGAGGTGAAATGGCGGTGCTATCTTGGCGTATCGGTGAACAAGAAGGGTGGAGAAGGTGGAGTTGAGGGCGGCGAGCACGATGCTGCCCTCGGTTTTGAAAACGGCCGGTGGAATCGAGCTCTAGGCAGCGATGAGCTCGACGGCGGCCATGGCGGGTTGGAGGAGGAAGACGAGAGGAGGGAGGAAGGGGGAGGGGGCAGTGGAGTGAAGGCGGACGGGACGGACCCTGTCCGCTTTCCGTTTTGGGCAGAGGGAGGCGTGCGCGGGCGGACGAGCGACGGCAGACGGCGCACGACGCGTGGCGGCGTCGACGCCGACGTACGGCCGCTGGCAAGCGGGCCCGGAGGGGCTAAGGTGGCGCGGTGACGAGCTGTGGGCCGAGGTGTGGCCGGCCGCAGCCGATCTAGGCGGCCGCGCAGCACACAGCGGCGCCCGCCGGTGTACGGTCACCGCGTGGCGGCCACCGGACCGTACACCGTCGTCGCGAGGAAGACGATGGAGGAAGGGAGACGCTGACAGGCGGGTCCCGCCCCCTTCAAATTTTACACTGAAAATTCAAATCCCCATATCTCCCAAAATATTTCGAATTAGGAAAAACTTCCAACATGAAAGTTTCTCAAAATTTCAAGATGAAAAACTTTCCCAACTACCACTTTTCTAAATCGGCTTGTTTTGGCAGATTCAAAAATCAGTTTGAAAAACAATTTTAAAATTAATATTTTCAAGTCCTGTTTGCACTTTGTTTTGTTCAAAATGAAGCCCTAAAACACATTTTTACAAATTGGTCCCAAAAGGAAAGTTTCTTGAAATATTTTTCTGCATAAATTATCCCAAAGCACCAAGTTCAAAAGAGCAACCCATCTAGCACTTTGGAATGGATTTGCTTGCACACTTTAAACCAAATCAACCTAAGCATAAATTTAATTGTAACTAATCAAACCAAAATATTCCCTAGGCTAACAATCACATGATGATGTGCTTATGCAAATGATGACATGATTAGAGTAGTTTAATTAGTGCTTAACACTGGAGGTGTTACTGCCCTACCCCCCTTAAAAGAAATCTCGTCCCGAGATTTGGACGTACTAACCATTTATCATAGAAAGTAGGGTAGGCATCCTTGAGGTAGTCTCCGGTTTCCCATGTTGCATCTCCGTCGTCATGATGGCTCCAGCATACCTTGTATGTGGTAACCGCACGATTCCGAGTCACTCTTTCCTTGGTATCAAGAAGCTTGACAGGTACCTCTTCATAAGTGAGATCTGGTTGCAAATTTATGTCGGTGATCTTGACTTGTTCTACTGGAACTTGGATACATCGTTTGAGTTGAGACACATGGAAGACAGGAAAGACTGTTCCCAACTGGACCGGCAATTCTAATTGATATGCTACTTCGCCCTTTTTCTCTAGAATCTTAAATGGTCCTACACACCGAGGTGCTAACTTTTGCCTAACCCCGAAACGTTTCACCTTCTTCATTGGAGACACTTTGAGATACACATAATCCCCCACATTATAGGTTTCGGATCTCCGCTTCTGATCAGCATAAACTTTCTGTCTCGACTGGGCTGCTGCCATATGCTTTCTAATGATCTGAACAGTTTCGGCAGCCTCTTGTATGAAGTCCACCCCATAGTACCTTCGGTCTCCAGTTTCTACCCAACTCAACGGTGTTCAGCAACTTTTGGCATACAGTGCCTCAAATGGTGCCATCTTGATACTTTCTTGATACCCATTGTTATATGCAAATTCTGCTAATGGCAACCACTTTTCCCATGATCCCTTGAAAGATAACACACAAGCTCGCAGCAAATCTTCCAGTATTTGATTCACACGTTCAGTTTGTCCAGAGGTCTGCGGATGATAAGCAGAACTGTGGACTAACTCAGTACCTAACACTTTCTGCATTTGTCCCCAAAAGTGAGACATAAACTGTGTTCCCCTGTCAGATACTATCTTCTTTGGTATGCCATGCAATCTAACAATTTCTTTGATGTACACATCAGCATACTGCGGAGCTCTCATGGTGGTGCTGACCGGAATAAAGTGCGCTGACTTGGTAAGACGGTCAACAATTACCCATATAGAATCATTGCCCTTTGATGATGTGGGCAATCCATTGATGAAATCCATGTTGATTTCTTCCCATTTCCACTCAGGTACAGACAACGGGCGTAAGAGACCACTTGGTTTCAGATGCACAGCCTTGACTCTAGAACACACATCACATTTCGCCACGTATTCGGCTATTTCTCTCTTCATATGAGGCCACCAATACCTGGTTTTCAAACTGTGAAACATCTTGCTACTGCCAGGGTGTATGGTCAACTTGGATAGGTGTGCTTCATCCATGACAAGCTTTCTGATCTTAGAATTTCGTGGTACGACCAAACGGTTATCGAACCACAAAACTCCGTGGTTATCAATGGTAAGCCTTTGAGATGGTTGAGTTTCTAGCTTCTTCTTAAATGTTTCCGTCATGCTATCAGTTTTCTGACCCTCTTTGATCTTGCTTTCAATCTCACAGCTTAACTGAATGTTCTTCGCAATGACAGGGTGCATAAAGTCGAAATTGTCAGGAAGCAAAGGTCGCATTGCCTGACAATGTGACTTTCGGCTTAACGCATCTGCCACCACATTTGCCTTACCAGGATGGTACTGCAACTTAAGATTGTAATCTTTTATCAGTTCTAACCATCGGCGTTGCCTCATGTTCAGTTCATTCTGGGTAAAGATGTACTTCAGACTCTTGTGGTCAGTATATATGTTGCAAACATTACCAAGGAGGTAATGTCTCCATATCTTTAATGCATGTACCACAGTAGCTAGCTCTAAATCATGAGTAGGGTAATTCTGTTCATGTTTCTTCAGCTGTCTCGGGGCATAAGCTATGACTCGACCCTCTTGCATTAGCACACATCCCAAACCAATTCCCGAAGCATCACAATACACATCAAACGGTTTCTCTATGTCGGGTTGAGCAAGAACTGGTGCAGTGGTCAACAATTCCCGCAAGGTGCGGAAAGCTGCTTCACACTTGTCGGACCACACAAACTTTTCACCCTTCTGAAGCAAGTTAGGCATAGGCTTAGCTATCTTGGAGAATCCTGGGATAAACCAGCGATAATATCCGGCCAACCCGAGAAAACTCCGCACTTGATGCACTGATTTCGGTGATTCCCATTCTAGCACCTTAGCAATATTGGCTGGATCTACTGTTATTCCCTCATCAGACAGGACGTGACCAAGGAACTGCACTTTCCTCAACCAGAATTCACACTTTTTGAACTTTGCATATAACTGGTGCTCTCTCAACCTCTCTAACACAATCCTCAAGTGCTTCGCATGATCCTCCTCGTTTTCAGAGTACACGAGGATATCATCGATAAACACCACAACGAATCTATCAAGTTCAGGCATGAAGACTGTATTCATGAGTAGCATGAAGTACGACGGAGCATTGGTGAGCCCAAATGACATCACCAAATACTCATATAACCCATATCTCGTGGAGAAGGCGGTCTTGGGTATATCTTCCGGTCTAATTTTTATCTGATGGTAGCCAGACCTCAAATCTATCTTAGAGAACACTTTGGCCTTGGATAGTTGATCAAACAGGATATCAATCCTAGGCAAAGGGTACTTGTTCTTTACCGTAGCAGCATTCAGCATACGGTAGTCTACACACATGCGTAGCGACTTATCTTTCTTTTTCACAAACAATGCTGGGCTACCCCATTCAGAAGTACTGGGACGAATCAGACCCTTAGATAGCAAATCATTCAACTGTTCCTTGAGCTCTTTCAACTCATCGGGAGGCATTCTGTACGGTCTCCTACAGATCGGAGCCGTTCCGGGTAGCAGTTCAATACGGAATTCTACCTCTCGGTCAGGCGGCAAGCCTGGCAAATCTTCCGGAAACACATCCGGGAACTCACTCACTACTGGGATTCCCTCAAGTGGAACGGTTTTTGTGGCATAGGTAACCCTCTCTAGCTTGGTTTTCTTGGGTAGAGCGATCTGGATGGTCCCCTCACCAAGAGGTTTCCGAATCAAGATCATTCTATTATTTGTGTCTAGCACTACTCCCCAGAAATGCATCCAACTCATCCCCACAATCACGTCCACACCTAATCCGGGCAGAACGATTAAATTCAGTCGGAACCTCCAATCTTCTAAATCTAGACTTGCTCCTTGAACTATCCGTTTCGTGCTAATGTCAGCCCCAGCTGAGCTCACACGAAACTCTATTCCCAGTTCAGTTACTTTCTGGTCATGTTGTAGTGCAAATGTTTCACTCATAAACGAATGCGATGAACCAGTATCAAATAGAACTGCAGCAGGAATCTCATTGACAGGAAACATACCAGCTGTCACGGGCTCTCCAGAAAGGATCTCCTCAATCGAGGTCAGGTGTGCACGTGCTGAGATCTGCTTCCTGGGTTGCGGACAGAACCTGCTGAAGTGACCATTCTGCCCACAGTTGTAGCATGGCCCGTAAGGTACATTCTTTGCCCCTGCCGCACTAGTCTGCCCCTGCTTATTCTGATTGACAGGTGTTCTGAAAGCTTTCTGAAACTTCTGAGCTCCCTGCGCAGGCCAGTTCCTCCGGGGTGGAGGTTTGAACCTCTGACCCTGAGCACGAATCGGAAAGCGTTGCGCAGGTGGAGCCCTCTGCTGAGAGGAACCACCTTCATTGGCCCTCTTGCGGTTCTTGGAAGCTGCGTGCAGGTTGTTCTGGTTCTCTTAAATCAAGCAATCATTAAAGAAGTCATTGAATGTCACACGGGTAGAGGTACCCGCAGTCTTCATCAGCTTAGTACTCAGACCCCTCTTGAATGCTTCAATCTTGAGCTCATCAGTACTCACGAGCTCAGGGGCATAGCGGGACAAGCTGTTAAATTTGTAGTGATAATTTGCCATAGAGCGGGTCCCCATCATCAGATTGTGGAACTCTGCCTTCTTCCTAGCAATCACAGCCGCTGGAACATGAGCAGCACGGAAAGCACGAACAAACATGTCCCAGGTGATGATCTGGCCCTCAGGATAGGTGGTACGATGCTGCCTCCACCAAAGCTGAGCCTCATCCTCTAACATGTGTGCTCCATACGTGACCTTGAGATCTCGATCGGCTGAGCGGAAGCGAACTTCTCTTCCATGCTGGCAATCCAAGCATCGGCCTTTATGGGATCAGATGTCATTTTGAAGGTAGGCGGTTTGGTGTCCATAAAGTCCTTGAAGTCACTGTACTGATTGGGCTGTGGTCCCTGATTCTGATGATGCATGAAGTTGTTATTGAAATTTGCACGGAGAAGCTCTTCAATGTTGCGCTGACTCCCCATGAACTGCTGGTAGAACTGTTCTGCAGTGTGAGGACGAGGAGGTGGCACACCATGGGCTTCCTCTCCAGCATAGCCCCTGCCACGACCGCCCCCACCAATGGGAACACCACGGCCAGCGCCAATGGGAGCCCCACGGCCTCCACCACCACTACCACTGGCACCCTGGTTAGCAGCTGCACTGCGAGTGAACACCATCTGCATATGCCAACAATAATATTTTCTCACCATTAGGAGTTGGATATAATGGTAATAAATGTAACAATCATGCCACACAGAATAATATGGAGAGAATATAAATTCAATCGATCATTCGTACGGACACAATAATTCATTTCCACATCACAACTGCGTTAATAATAATATTAAGTCGAAACATAGCGATCTGTCAAGTCATCATCTATCGTCTTGCCAGCATACATACACTGGACTTTCCACAAGTGCTCGGTTACGTCACATGATCATAAAGCGTACCATTATTACAACCCCCTTACATGACTCTAGGTCGCACAAAAGAAAGCACCTAGGAACTAGCGGACTACACTAGCCTAGCTATCTCGCAACGGACGCCCTAGTCCACCTGCATGTCGACCTCGTGACTGTCAGCACCACTGTGGCGAGAAGACTCCTCCTCAGCGTAGTGCCTGCGGTGAAGCTCCTCGCGTACGTCGTCCAGGTACATCTCCTTGTGCTGAAGCTCATGACTGAGGTTGCGCCTCTCATTCCTCAGGCTCTCATTCTCGGACCAGGCCACATTCCGCTGCCTCACTATCTCAGCTAGAGTGTCCTCAGTGCTCTGAAGAGCAGCACTGCGGTTATCCAGCCTCTCCTTCATCACCTTGAGCCTGTCCTCATACCCAGTCTCCGTAGCAGCCATCTTCTCCTCATACTCCTTGATCTTTGCCTCATGCTCCTCCTGGACTTTGGCTAGCTGGTCCAACCGGTCAAGAGCAAGATCCTCCATGTCAGAGTAGGCCTTCATGAGGGAGAAGACCACACTCTGAGCAGTGGACCTGCTGCTCTCAGCCTCCTGGCGGCCTGCCACCAGTGCCTTACCCTTCTTCTGCCTCCACTTGGTGGAGCGGGGGTTAGCAGAAGGAAAGACATTGGGTGCAAGACGCTGAAGCTCATCAGGCATCTCAGCCACCATCCTAACCAGCACCTAGAAAGCTGCGTCCTCTGCTGCACGGAAGGTATCAATACCCTCACCCAACTGTGACCAGCTGTGCCAGCGACTATTGAGCCCCAAGGATGGAACCTCAACAGACACTGTAGCATAGCCACGCTCCTGTACTGCCTCGTCGTTCCAGTAGTAGCGCGGGTAGCTGCCATCAGGATAGCTAGCAGCATACATGATCCTCCATAGGAGAGTGGGCAAGCCACCCTGCTTGAGGAACTTGGCTTTGGACATCCCGCGTAGCTATCCGGCCTCCCCGCGGATAACAAGAGCGCTACTGCGGGAAGGATCACACGAGGAGTGTCGGGTGCACGGGTACTCTTGCGTCGTCCTGTTTCGTCCGAGCCATCTGAAAATAAATTTTTATTCCCCCCAGTGAGCACCATTTTTAGTGTAAATTTCAGCAACAAAATTTTACATAAGGAAAGGAGCATATGTAATGAATGACATGAGCAAAATTTTATAATTCATGATGTATGCACGTTCTAAACGTTCTCACTCCCTAGTACTAATACGTTTAGTCAGTGGCATAAATCATGTTCTCTCAACATACGGGACAACAAGCGTACTATACGTTCGCGTGGTTAGTGTACCTGCAGAAGATTCATTTCAGCCCATTCCCCATGTATGCATTCGACGTCCTGAAATTCAGCACCTTAAGAATAAGGCCAAATCACCGATTCAAACAACTCCTATTCAACACCCTCCGCCACACAGGTATATCCCTTGATATCCCTGCATGTAGGTGCACGCTAAAACCCAAGCAACGTCAGAAGACGGCATCCCGTACATGGGACACTTCCGTATAGACATGTGTGAAACATGTAAATACTTTGGTGTCATATAAGCTCTCACCTAGATTGGCAGTGTATCCAATCATGCTCTCACAACTCCCCTTACCTTGTAACTTACCAGAGCGTAGAGGCAATTGAAACCAAACATAACCATTCAAGTAAATGGCCCCCATACAAAACTGCCGTGTATGAGCGCGACAAAAGAAAATATGATGCATTCCCTGAGTTAGCCTGTTAGATAGCCACCTAATAATCCTTAACTGGGCATAAGGGAGTTGATCAGACCTTGGCACAAATAGTTTTGAAAACTCAACACCTTTATAAAAACCTATCATATGGTTGTTTAGGTGTCTACAGCTTTCAAATAGTTTTTGCAAAGCAAAATCTTTTGATAAGTAGATAATCATGAACAGTGTTTCGTTGAACCGGGAGCTGATGCCGCTGTAACGGAACCGACCAACTAATTTAATTACGAAGCACTAATCAAGCTGACATGGCAACTTAATTAGGACTTAGTAACCAAACCAGCCCGGTAGTCCAGAAAACCACGAAGGATTTTCGCACAAACATCAAGTAACATCCCAGACCGGTAAAGGCCCAACGAAATACCATCCATAATTATTACATAAAAGTTCTCAAATAGATAGTACATAACATAATTTAGTTATTACAAACCAAGTTCTCAACATAGTGCGGAAGCAAATAGTTTAACAAGTTCTCAAACACACCCCAAATGTTTTTGGAAACATAGTGCCATGTCCTTCATCATACTCCACAAAAGAAAGGGATGCGACAACTGGAATGATCGTGCCCACGATCTACTCATCTCCGACAGCAGGGTGGAGACAGGTCGGGCAATAGCCATAGAACATTTCTCTATCTGCAACAACAATTGGGAATTGCACCCTGAGTACATTGTACTCAGCAAGACTTAACCGTCCAAAAGAAAATAAAGACACTTTGGTGGATGCCAGGCTGTATGTGGGTTTGCTGACTCCTTTATTTGCCAAAAGATGAGCTTTTAAATCTTCATTTAGTGATAAAGGACTCTCTAGCTTACCTCATTCAGTAGTTACCTACCATTCTAGGTTAGCATCCTGCACTAGTCATCATTTTAGTAGAAACAAACAATCTATTATGCAACACCGCATTGATTGAATATTCATTAAACCATCATGTGGAGAACATAACCAACTCGCATTTCAAATCTTATTTGCGGCACCGTGAATCGCTCGGTCAAGTTAGTCACTATCCGGGACCGATGGCGATTATAATCGATTGCAAACCAGCTGGCGAATATTCCATCACACAAACCACACTCACTGGCCAGAGTGAGTGACGGTCACCACGATCTACTCGGGAACCGCGGGATCAACAACTCATCACCATGACCAAGGAAGGGGTTGAGGTAGGGGATCCCCTGTTGAAAGGCCCTTGTTTGGTTTTGATAATTGAGTGACAACTTTAGGTGGACTAACATGTGTGATGGTTGAGATACACAGGAGTTAGTTCACAGGTACATGTGTGTGAGCAACATATGCCATGGTGGAGATGGCTTGGAGATGTTGTGAGGCTCAACACATGAGTTGATAAAGGAGCTCATTGCAAATGAGACATGACATGGAGTCATGTGACCAAGAGGTGAAGATCAAGATGAGGCTTGGCTTGATGGACCGGTTGCAAGTGTGAAGGGCAAGTTGAGGCTGCGAAGCGAAGGACCATGCGATGGTGAAGCTTGGGCAAGACTTGGCGCCGATGGACCGACGCAACGGTAAAGAGCAAGTGAGGTCAAGATCGATGGACCAAGAGTGTCACATGATGATATGAAGTGGATCATATCATTTGATGATCGTGTCGGTGCATGTTGTTGCATTGGCACAATGGAGGAAGACGGTGGAGATGGAAATGTGCAAGGCAAAGGTATAACCTAGGGCATTTCATTTCACCGGTCTAAGGTTGAGTAGAGAAGTACTTGACCGGATTTAGGATAGATGGCCGTACTATCAAGAGGGGTAATCTTGTTTGCATATCGGTCATCTAGTGCCACTTGAGCGATCTAACATTGCGATGTGCTAGGATCGAGTGGCGTGGTGAGTTGAAGAGAAAATCCTTTGAAAATGATTGTGAAAATGCTAACACTCAAGCATATGGAGTTGTACACTTGGTGGTGTTGGCACATTTACAAAGGTGGCGAATGTTCGCGCTGTGGTTTGTAGGGTTGAGTTGGGCTTTCGGGAAAATTGGAGGCATATTTTCCATTGCACCGGATGCAAATTGTTGTTGGAAACATGCTATCTATGGTGGTCAAGTTGGTATACTTGTGGGATAGCATGGTGGAGAAGATCGCGTTTTCGATGGGCTGTAAATCATGGATTTACAAGCGTCGGACGCGCGGCTCGGACGCGCTTGCCCAGCGGGCGGACGCGTCCGGCGCGTGGAAGGTTGGCGTGGGCGGGCGCGGGCCGGCGCGTCCTGGCGCGCCGGGACGGACGCCGAGGAGCGCGCGTCCGGCGCACGCGGAGTCGGACGAAACACCCGGTGCCGAGTGCCGCGCGAGCACGTTCGCCCGGACGCGCGCCGGACGCAGCGGCGGACTCGGCGAGTCACCGTTTGGCGTCCGGGCGGTTCTCGGCGCGCGGGCGGTGCTGGTGGATGCACCGGCCGGACGCGTCCGGCGGTGGTCACCAGGTGCGTCCGGCGCAGGGTTTCTGAGCAGATCGTGAGGTAGCCGTTGGGGATCAACGGTCGACTTCGAACGGTCGGTACACGTGGCATGACGAGGAGCGTCGGACGCGGCTTGGAGCATCCGGCGGTGGAGGCCGGACGCGTCCGGCGCTCGTGTTTCGGTTGCCCGAGGTGGCAACGGCTAGTTTCAGCCCTTGGGGCTATATATACGTGGTTTGGCCGGCTGTGGCCGGTTGCTGAGCACACCCTGGCTATGTTGCCTTGTGTGGTGGTGCTTGGAAGCCCTCTAACTCACATATGCTTGGTAGTGACCATCCGATAGTGTGAGAAGAGCGATTCTAGTGCGAGTGCTTTGTGAGATTGCATTTGTGGCACTAGGTGGTTGTGTTGCAAGCCGGAGAGCTTGTTACTCTTGGAGGTTGCCACCTCCTAGACGGCTTGGTGGCAAGAGGCTCCGTGGTAGCACGCGTGGAGATACGGTGCTCCGGAGAAGAGATTGTGAGAGGTCGGTACTCGCCTCGTGGGGATCATGAAGAGTAGCCCTATTGGATTGCGCGTGTCATTGAGTTACCACCCTTGAGTGTGTGGGTTTGCTCGGTGCCTTGAGGGGCTCACTTGAGAGTGGTGTCTTGCGGTGCCTTGCGGGGCGTGCCTTGAGGGGCAAGTGACTTGAGGGTCACACCGAAGAACCATCTAGGTGAAAAGACCGGAGGAACCACCAAAGGTGTTGGTCGACACAACAGGACGTAGCTTGGGGGCAACCAAGTGAACCTGGTGAAAAATCGCCGAGTCATCTTGTGTCCACTCTTCGCGGTGGTTTGCAATCTCTTTCACAAGCTTTGTATTTACATTTCTTACATTCTTGTATAGCTTGTGTAGTTGCTCTTGTGGTTAGTTAGCTTGAGTAGCTTGTTAATCACCTTCTTGCCTGTGTAGCTAGAAGTAGAGTAAGTTGCCTTGCTTAGCTTGTGTAGTTAAGTGAGTTTGAGCTCTTGGGTTTGGCTTGTGTAGCTTTGTCCTTGAGCATCTAGTGAGCTTAGGTTTGGCTTTGTGCTTTTGCTCATTAGAATTGTGTAGGTGCACACCCGGTTGCTAAAGTACTAGTTGCTTAGGATTGTGTGACCTTGCAAGCTAGACTTGTTTAGTGTGCACTAGCTAGATTGGCACATTGTCTTCTTGTTTAGGATCTTTTACAAGGTGCATCTAGAGACATAGATAGAGGGGTGAAGTCTTGGCTAGGCCGATAGATTTAATTCCGCACTTATATCGGTTAGCCGGAGCGATTAGTTTTAAAAAGGACTATTCACCCCCTCTAGTCCGCCATCTCGACCTTACAAGTGGTATCGGAGCCGGGTCTCTCATTTACTGGTCTTAACCGACCCGAGAGGATGGCGGATTATGGGCTAGATGTTGAGTGTCCACACATTTTTGATGGCACACACTTTGCACGGTGGAGAAATTGGATGTCATGCAATTTTAAGTTTATTTCTCCTCAAATGTGGTGGATTGTAGATGTGGGCTTCTCTTGTGCAATTGAAAGGAAAACTCAAGCACAAAAGAATTGCTTCACTCTCAATTGCCAAGCTACTAACATTCTCTATAGATCTTTGGATGATAGCATATTTGAGGAGATCATGGATTTTGAGTCCGCTCATGAGATTTGGGTATATCTCAATGAGAAGTATGGAGCGGCCTCCGATGTTGTTGATGAGGAGTCCATGTTGGTGGCACATGAGGTTGTTGAGCATGACCATAACAAGGTTGTTGTGGAGGATTGCTCCACCTCATGGTCAAGTGAGGAAGATGATCGATCTACCTCAAGCTCACTTGACAAGATGGAGGATGATGCCTCAAGTGATGCAAGTAATGATTCTACCCCAAGCACACTTGATGGCGATGATGGTTCATGCTCCAATGATGATGCTACTACAAGCTCTCCAACATCATCATATTGCTTCATGTCACAAGGTGACACTAAGGTATCAAGTTGCAATGTGATTGATCATGCCTCTTATGATGAGCTTGTTAGTAGACTTGCTAGCATGACCATGTCTTTAGAAAATGAGAAAGCAAAAACAATGAATCTTGAAAGTGAAAACTCTTTTCTAAAGACAACATGTGAACAACAAAAGCATCTACTTTATGTTACTACTTGTTCACATGATGTGCTAAAATTGACTCATGAGCAACTTTGTGTTACTCATGAAAACTTGTTGAAAGATCATGCTTTTCTCACTAAGAAGTTTTCCTTTGAAGAAATTAAAACTAGTGAGAGCTCATCACTTGGGTTGAATGATCAATCACATATGTGATTGAATGATCAATCACATATGACTAACCTTTGTGATGTAGGGAAGAAGCATGTATCCACCTCTCATAATGATTTACTTGATATGCCATGTTCTTCACAATTAGATGCTTGTTCTACTTCTATGTCTTGTGAGACTAATCTTTTGAAGGAGAACAATAGACTCAAAAGCAAAGTGAAGAATTTGAACAACAAGCTAGAGAGGTGTTACAACTCTCAAGTCACCTTCGAATATATGTTGAAGAAAAAGAGAAGATATGGTGACAAAAGTGGCCTTGGTTTCAACAAGGACAATGTTGGGTTGAGTGAAGTGCCAAAGATCACACATTCTCAACTCTTGAAGAGCTACAAGAGATTTGGCAACATGAATGGCATCCGCTACAACAACACCAACATCAAGGGAAAGAAATGGGGCAAGAGAAAGTATGAGAAAGAAATGAAGAGGCTAGAAGAAGAAAGGCTCTCTCATCTCATGTGCTTTCAATGCAATAAAATGGGACATCTAGCAAGAACTTGCCCAAACAAAGAGAAGTCTCAACCAAAGCCACAAGATGAGCAAGAAAAGAAACCCCAAGATCAAGTCAAGATCAATCATGAAGATATAGTTGATGACTTGAAGATGATGAAGAAAAAGAAAACAAGAAGGGGTGGAAGAGCAAGGCACCCAACTCCTATTGAAAATGCCAAGATGATGATGAGCAAGAATCAAAAGAAGAAAGATTTGGCTCACATCAAGTGCTTCAAGTGTGAAGAGATGGGACACTATGCCTCGAGGTGTCCTACCAAGCTTGAGAAGAAGGCTCAAGCAACTCAAAAGAGGCAAGGCAATGAAGAGCATCACATGAGCAATGAAGAAAAGGCTCAATTAAAGAGAAGATGCTATTCATGCCGGGAAAGGGGACACATGGCTCATTCATGTCCCCTAGGTAACAATTCTAAGCCTATTTCAATTGATGCAAATAATATGCTTAGAAAGGATGGTAATGGTACCTCTACGGTCTCTATTGCAAAACATCCCGCTATCCATACTAAGGCTTTGCCTAGGTATGTGGCTCCTAACTTGAGAGGACCCAAACATGTTTGGGTACCATCAAAAAGTGGATGATTGTGTGTAGGTACCATGGCATTGGAGACTTGATTCAATTGAGTTCATTTCATTCATCATTTGATTGAATCAAGTATTGAAGCTTAGTACTATTTCTTTCCCAATGCCAAGTCATGACTAGTGAAGTCCAATGTGCTACAACATACAAGTGCAATAATCAAGTTGTGGTAATCAATTGGTATTCAAAGGCTTGCAAATTATTTGAGTTGAAGCTTGCTAATGGATGATCATGAGTTATCAAAGGTATATTCCTAGTTGATCTATTCATTTGGGTGCATATGAGTTGATTGAATTGGATATTTGCATATGTTGCTTGCTATGAGATGATTGAATGGATTAATTGCTTAGTAGTCAAATTTGAATTAGTTTGGTTGGATATGATCACAAGATGACTCTTAATAAGTGGTTTGAATGGATATATGTCTTGTGTTGGTATTCAAACAAATTGATATCAAGTTTGACTCAATTTGAAGAGGCATAGCTCAATTGCTTAAAATCTGTCCAAATATTTAGAATCTGAGCTAGCTGAAAAGACGGCCATGATTGAGTGATCAAATTTATTAGGATTGGCTTGAAATTTGGTATGGATGCTCTACACTTATGGTACAATATGCTGTACAAACTTCATAAAGATTGGATAAGAATTGCTTCGGTTTTGGAGTATATCTTGTCAGCATTAGTGCATCAGTTTTCAGCATGCAACAGTAAGTGAAGATGTGAAATCTGGTAGCAATCTAGAAGGCCAATGAAGCTCAAATTTTTATAGCTGCTGGTATACTCAATGTTGCACATCTCCACCAAATTTCATGGCATTTGGAGCTGTACATTGTGAGATGTGAATTATTCTTTGAAGAGTACAGAATCTGCCAGAAAAGTGACTATCATTGGTTATATCAAGAGTCACTCAAATTGAAAGGTCCTCAAGTTGGTTTCATGTTTACAAGTGGTTGAGGAACCTAAGTTTGGTTTTGAATTGGTCTAGAAGCATGAAGAATAATGAGTACAAGGTCATTTGATTGTGAAGTGTATTTGTTACACAGTTGGGTACTCAAATCGAAGATCAAGATCAAACTCAAGATGAAGATGAAGTTTAAGTTCTAGTGACAAATTGAAGATCATTTGGTAGAAAGAAAAGAACTTAAACAAGAAAGAAAAGGACTTAAGGAAGATTTCAAGTGACTCATCATATCAAGTCCAAAGGATCAATCAAAGAAAGGCAATTCAAGTGAGTGTCAAGGATAGTTCTTGGTGATCCAAGAGATATTGGAGATGCTCGGTTGAAGCAATCAAAAGGGTTGATAAAGTAAGCAAGCAACACCCAAGATAGAGAGCAATACATGACAAGTCAAGAAATAATACAAGTGGTGCACAAGTGGTACCCATTCAAGTGGTATTCTCTCATGCAAGCAAGAATCACAAGAAGAAGCGGGCCAACCACAACAAGAAAGTGCACTTGATCTCAAGTGGGTTTTCATCTCATATGGGTGAAGCATGGTATTCAATCATGGTATCTATTGGCTTCATCAAGCTTATAAATGGACTTCACATTGCTATTGGAGTAATGAAATTGGAATCTATGTGACTATCCTCTACTCCAACATAGCAAAGGTATCATTGTATTGTGCATGATCATTTCATCCCTTGCTAGTATGCGGTTAGTGCATATAGTACATGCTTATTAGGATCATGCATAACAATGAAATGTTTTAAATTCATAGTCTACCACTATTGCTTGATTGTTTGATTTATCTAGTGGTATGAGTATGAGTTTGTTCATGAGCTAGTGAACCCAAGTACTTGATCTAGTTTGAATTGCATATAAGTTTCAAGTACAACATTGACAAGATAACCCTTCTAGTGAGGTGTGAAGAAGCTTGTCATTGGTTCAAACCGGACTTGGATGTTTATAAGTGATTCATATTGGCTCAAGTCAAAGAAATAGAAGCTCATGAAGACTATCAAGTTCAAGAATTGGTTATTCATGATAAATCCAACAAGTGGTTACCATAATGATAGTTCTTGCAAGAAATGTCTAGTCTATCACTATCTTCAAGTGGTATTCCTGCAAGTGGTATGGTACACATGGTTTTCATTCAAGTGATATCTAGTACATCAAGATGATGGTTCCACAAGTGATCCTCAACTTTAAAGTGATCAATTCAAATCAAGAGAAGCTACCCTCACCGACAAGAAAGTGTTTACAGATTGGTTTGACTCATGCTTTGTCATAGGGGGAGGAGCCCCACTTCATCGGTATTAGAGACAAAGAAACTTCAAGTGACCTACATGTAGTATCTTTGGTGCTATGACAAAGGGGAGTGCCCAATGCATAGTTACAAGTGGATTCCTTGCAACTACATGTGGATTTTACAAGTGGTGTCATTCCAACATATGGTGTTGTCCATCAAAAATGAAGATTCAAGACTCAACCATCAACCCCTAGTTCCAATCCTTTGCATCAAGAGAATTTTTCTTACATGTGGTATCTTCAAGTGGTATTGCTGCATACCTTTATGGTCATTGATGACAAAGTGGTAGAGAATTGTACAAAGATATGCGAAGAAGCATACAAAGGGGAGAATGCGAAGAAGCATACAAAGGGGAGAAATATGAAACAAAAGAAGCATACAAAGGGGAGTAGAAAATGGACATGGATCAAGAGGGAGCAACATTAAAGAATAGAGGAGGATAAAAAATTCCTGATTAAGAGAAGCACACCAGTGGGGGGAGCAAGCTCATGAACTTGTTTGATTGCATTTGATATGTGCATATTCATGTGCTTGCTTGCATTCGCATAAGTTCTTATATTTCAATATGCAATGCTTGTGTGGTGAATGCTAGTTATAGAACTTGATTGATGATTTGAAAAACTAGCACGTATAGGATGGTTTAGCTAGTCACATGTGCTTTATAAGTGGTACTAGAACCTTGCTTATAATGTTGATCTCATGAGGTATCTAGTGTTTTGTTTCATGTGATTTCTAGCTAACCATGATGCTAAGGATGAACTTCAATGGTGCAACTCCGATTTGTATCACGCTTCAAAGGTTTATCTTATACACCTTAGCATCACTTAGTAGTGCTAACTCTCCCAAAATTTCCATATTTATGCATGTGTGCAAGCTTGAAACCAAACCATTTGGGCACACATGTAGGGGGAGCTATCACTACCAAGTTGACTTTGTGATACTCATCCAAATCATGACGTTGAGCCTAAATGTTGGATAAGTGGCATAAAGTCCAAATATTCTTAAATTCCATACTTTGTAGAGTTGTCATCAATTACCAAAAAGTCCCCTGTTGAAAGGCCCTTGTTTGGTTTTGATAATTGAGTGACAACTTTAGGTGGACTAACATGTGTGATGGTTGAGATACACAGGAGTTAGTTCACAGGTACATGTGTGTGAGCAACATATGCCATGGTGGAGATGGCTTGGAGATGTTGTGAGGCTCAACACATGAGTTGATAAAGGAGCTCATTGCAAATGAGACATGACATGGAGTCATGTGACCAAGAGGTGAAGATCAAGATGAGGCTTGGCTTGATGGACCGGTTGCAAGTGTGAAGGGCAAGTTGAGGCTGCGAAGCGAAGGACCATGCGATGGTGAAGCTTGGGCAAGACTTGGCGCCGATGGACCGACGCAACGGTAAAGAGCAAGTGAGGTCAAGATCGATGGACCAAGAGTGTCACATGATGATATGAAGTGGATCATATCATTTGATGATCGTGTCGGTGCATGTTGTTGCATTGGCACAATGGAGGAAGACGGTGGAGATGGAAATGTGCAAGGCAAAGGTATAACCTAGGGCATTTCATTTCACCGGTCTAAGGTTGAGTAGAGAAGTACTTGACCGGATTTAGGATAGATGGCCGTACTATCAAGAGGGGTAATCTTGTTTGCATATCGGTCATCTAGTGCCACTTGAGCGATCTAACATTGCGATGTGCTAGGATCGAGTGGCGTGGTGAGTTGAAGAGAAAATCCTTTGAAAATGATTGTGAAAATGCTAACACTCAAGCATATGGAGTTGTACACTTGGTGGTGTTGGCACATTTACAAAGGTGGCGAATGTTGGTTTGTAGGGTGGTTTGTAGGGTTGAGTTGGGCTTTCGGGAAAATTGGAGGCATATTTTCCATTGCACCGGATGCAAATTGTTGTTGGAAACATGCTATCTATGGTGGTCAAGTTGGTATACTTGTGGGATAGCATGGTGGAGAAGATCGCGTTTTCGATGGGCTGTAAATCATGGATTTACAAGCGCCGGACGCGGCGGTCGGACGCGGCCAGCGGGGGACGCGGACGCCGGCGCGTGGAAGGTTGGCGTGGGCGGCGCTCGGCGGCGCCGGGCGAGCGCCGGACGCCGTGGGAGGGCGCGTCCGGCGCACGCCGGACTCGGACCGAAACTTCGGGTGCCGAGTGCGCGCGAGCACGTTCGCCGACGCGCGCCGGACGCAGCGGCGGACTCGGGCGAGTCACGCGTTTGGCGTCCACGGTTCACGCGGGCTCAGGCGCGCGGGCGGTCGGCTGGGGTGGATGCACCGGCCGCGGACGCGTCCGCGGCGGTGGTCACCAGGCGCGTCCGGCGCAGGGTTTCTGAGCAGATCGTGAGGTAGCCGTTGGGGATCAACGGTCGACTTCGAACGGTCGGTACACGTGGCGTGACGAGGAGCGTCGGACGCGGCTTGGAGCATCCGGCGGTGGAGGCCGGACGCGTCCGGCGCTCGTGTTTCGGTTGCCCGAGGTGGCAACGGCTAGTTTCAGCCCTTGGGGCTATATATACGTGGTTTGGCCGTTTGTGGCCGGTTGCCGAGCACGCCCGGCTATGTTGCCTTGTGTGGTGGTGCTTGGAAGCCCTCTAACTCACATATGCTTGGTAGTGACCATCCGATAGTGTGAGAAGAGCGATTCTAGTGCGAGTGCTTTGTGAGATTGCATTTGTGGCACTAGGTGGTTGTGTTGCAAGCCGGAGAGCTTGTTACTCTTGGAGGTTGCCACCTCCTAGACGGCTTGGTGGCAAGAGGCTCCGTGGTAGCACGCGTGGAGATACGGTGCTCCGGAGAAGAGATTGTGAGAGGTCGGTACTCACCTCGCGGGGATCGTGAAGAGTAGCCCTATTGGATTGCGCGTGTCATTGAGTTACCACCCTTGAGTGTGTGGGTTTGCTCGGTGCCTTGAGGGGCTCACTTGAGAGTGGTGTCTTGCGGTGCCTTGCGGGGCGTGCCTTGAGGGGCAAGTGACTTGAGGGTCACACCGAAGAACCATCTAGGTGAAAAGACCGGAGGAACCACCAAAGGTGTTGGTCGACACAACGGGGACGTAGCTTGGGGGCAACCAAGTGAACCTGGTGAAAAATCGCCGAGTCATCTTGTGTCCACTCTTCGCGGTGGTTTGCAATCTCTTTCACAAGCTTTGTATTTACATTTCTTACATTCTTGTATAGCTTGTGTAGTTGCTCTTGTGGTTAGTTAGCTTGAGTAGCTTGTTAATCACCTTCTTGCTTGTGTAGCTAGAAGTAGAGTAAGTTGCCTTGCTTAGCTTGTGTAGTTAAGTGAGTTTGAGCTCTTGGGTTTGGCTTGTGTAGCTTTGTCCTTGAGCATCTAGTGAGCTTAGGTTTGGCTTTGTGCTTTTGCTCATTAGAATTGTGTAGGTGCACACCCGGTTGCTAAAGTACTAGTTGCTTAGGATTGTGTGACCTTGCAAGCTAGACTTGTTTAGTGTGCACTAGCTAGATTGGCACATTGTCTTCTTGTTTAGGATCTTTTACAAGGTGCATCTAGAGACATAGATAGAGGGGTGAAGTCTTGGCTAGGCCGATAGATTTAATTCCGCACTTATATCGGTTAGCCGGAGCGATTAGTTTTAAAAAGGACTATTCACCCCCCCTCTAGTCCGCCATCTCGACCTTACACCTGTCCTCTTTGCTATTTAACCTAGTGGCTGATGTATTTTCAAAGATGCATATGAAAGCAGCAAGTCTTAATATGATCACATGGCTTTTGCCTCAGGTTAGAGAAGGGGGGATTATCAATCTGCATGCAGATGATACCTTACTATTTTTAGAAAATGATCTAAACAAAGCCAGCACTTTAAAGTGGTTGTTAGTGTGTTTTGAAAGAATGTCTGGTACGAAAATAAACTATGATAAGAGTGAGTTATTAACTGTGGGTTTGGAGGGAGGAAGAAGATAATGAATTTGCAAAGCTCTTATGCTGCAAAAAGAGTGAGTTTCCTATTAAGTACCTAGGGGTACCACTCCATTACACTAAACTCAGGAAACTAGACCTGCAACCAATCATTGACAAGATTATTAAAAGGATTGCTGGTTGGAGGGGTAGACTTTTGTCTTATGCTGGTAGACTAACCTTGTTGAAAGCTTGCATCCCAATTTACCTACATTCTATTATTAAATTTCCTAAATGGGCTATTAATATGATTAACTCGCAAATGAGCCATTTCCTTTGGAATGACACTGCTGACCATCATAAATTCCATCTGGCAAATTGGCAATTGGTTTCTGTGAAGAAAGAGTTTGGGGGTATGGGAGCTCTAGGTATGAGAAGCCTAAATCTTTCCTTGCTCGGAGCTTGGATTTTCAGGTATCAACTAAGTTCAAATGCAATTTGGAAAGATATCATAGATGCCAAGTATAACACAAAAAAACCTAACTTCTTATGTTGTAGTGATGTTGGAGTCTCTCCCTTTTGGAAGGAGTTATCTGGGCCATGAAAGTTGCTTTGCTGGGTATTAAGTGGAATGTTGGAAATGGTAGAAAAACAAGGTTATGGGAAGATGTGTGGTTAGGCAACATATCTTTGGCTACTGTTTTTGGGCCCATATATACCATTAATTATCAACATGGCAAGACCTTGAGTGAGGTGTGGGATGGAGTTGAGCTAAAGCTCTCTGTTAGAAGAACAATAGATAGTAAAGGGATGGATATGTGGTATAAACTCTGTAGTGTTATGCAAACTATCGCTTTTTCTTAAGAGGAGGATCACATCCTGTGGTGTTATTCCTCCTCTGGTAAGTATAATGCACAATCACTGTATGCTATTGTTAACAACATGGGGGTGGTTCCAATGTTTGTTAGCTCGATCTGGAAGATAACCGTACCTCCTAGGGTACAAATCTTCCTGTGGCTTTTGGCAAAAAATAGGTTGCTGACAAAGATAACTTAGCCAAAAGGATGGAGCTGCAGGAGCTATCCTGTTTACTCTGCTCTGAAGCAGAATCGATCTCTCATCAGGTCTATGAAGACTTGATAGCTAAGCAGGTTTGGTGTGTGGTGAATGAGTACTTTAATTTGAGTATAGGTGCTGATTTTGAACCAGTGGCTAGATTATGGATCGCTTATAAACGTCATATTATTATTAGTGTTGTTTCTGCTGCTGTGCTGTGGACCTTATGGAAAATAAGAAACGAGTTGTGCTTTCATGGAATTGTATGGATGGGCATGAACAGGGTGCTGATGAGGATCTTCAAATAAGAAACGAGTCGGCGCCATCGACAGCTCTGCCTTCGGCGGTGGGATCTTCAAATCTGGGTGACCCGGGGGGCGAGGAAGAGAGTCTGGTTATTCAGTCAAGTGCTTTTCTTTATTCTGAACCTGTTAATCGCCGAGTCGAGATATCAGGAGCCTTAGCTGCTGATCGTTTTGTATGAGCTTCTCTAGACTTTTGAGACGTGCGTTTGCACTGGAACTGTAAACCTGGTTTGCTTTTGTTAATGCAAAAGCGGAAAAAAAAAAACCCTTTCTCTAAAAAAAAATCTTTGTCAGAAAAATGATAGCCGACCACATAACTGGCTGGTAACGAGTAGTGCATGTCATTGCATTAAGAAAGAGGCAAACGCAGAACAAGTTTTCAATACAATGCCTGACTTGTCACACAGGACCTCATCGTAAAGTATAGTGATGTTGTGTCAGGATATATCGAAGGACGTAAAAATACAACAAAACGCCGTGCTATCTAATATTACAATGCTCTAAGCCATAGGAGGCAGACAGCGCCCAGATATATGCGTCGTCTACACCATTGCCCAAATGTATGAAGGAAGATAAGGCAAGATAGATGCCCGGCCGGACCACTTGGCTGAAACGCAATCGAATTTGGAAAAGCGAGACGGAAAATTAAAGAACTAGTGAACTAGTGCTTTCATCAAGAATCAATAACATGCAAGCAAATGCATGCTTATCGATCAGGCCAGGCATGCCAGGCCGGCCTCGCTGCTGCCCTTGTAGGTGCCCTTGGCGTTGTTGCACACGGCCATGGTCTTGTTGTTCTTGCCGGCGTACTCCACGTTGACATCGATGAGCGACACGCCGCTGCATGGATGCGACTGCGAGCAGAGCAGGCTGATGGCCTGTGGCGTGGACGACGTGCCAGTGATGTTGCGGAACGTGACGTCCTTGACGACGACATGCGAGGAGTTGCTCTTCTTGCCGGGGCACACCTTCTGGGGGCAGAAGTATTGATCGATGATTATGGGGTTCGCCACCTCCTCCATCCTGATGTTCTCGAAGGTGAGATGCGACGCCGTCAGCACAGACTCGGCATCCTCGTACGACTTGATGCGCACGCCGTTGGTGGTTTTCTTGAGCACGCAGTCCCGCACGGTCACGTCGGTCACGTCCTTCTCGTCCTTGTAGCGGCCTAGGCAGCCGATGCTAATGCCCTGCCCTGGGCCGCAGATGATGCTGTTCACCATGACGCCGTCGCTCCCGGGGCCAACGGAGATGCAGTCGTCGCCGGTGCCGATGGTTGAGTTGGTGATGCTAACCTTGGAGGACATTCCGACATGGACGCCATCCGTGTTCTCAACGTCCCCGGGCGCGGTGATGTTCACGTCCTTCACCGTGATGTTCTTCGAAGCGTCGATGTTGATGTGGAAGAACTTGGAGTTGAGTAGTTTGATTCCGGAGACAGTGCCGTTGGTGACGTAGAACAGCACCAATGTCTGCAGCACATCACGCACGCGCACACGTGAGTCCGGCCGGTCAGTAATAGTAAGTTCAGTCAGCGATGTACGATAACTAGGGTGAGCACCAAGCACGTACGTTGGGCATCGCCTTCACGGTGTCGGTCTTGGTCTTGGGATAAACGGCGGTGCCCTGGCCGTCGAGCGTGCCCGAGCCGGTCATGACGATGTTGTCGACGTGCGACACCTCGATCCAGCTCGCCGTGTACTTGTCCAGGTCGTTGGATCCCAGCAGGTTGCCGTCGAGCTGGATGGTGATGGCGCCCTTGCACGGGCCAGTGAAGTTGAGAGGGCCGACAAGGTAGTCGCCCTTGGGGATGAGCACCGTGGCGCTTCCGGTTGCTCCGCACGCTGACGTCCACGCGTCTTGGACCGCCTGATAAATAGATCATTCAGCGAATGCATGTATCAATCACCACCGTCAGCAAGAATGGCATCATATCGATCAGATCAACTACTGCACCTGCAACCACCGATAGTGTTGGCACTTATTTACCTTTGTGGAGTCCGTCTTGCCGTCGCTGGTCGCGCCGAGCTTGGCGATGTCGAATGTCCCGCTGGCTCCAGCGGCCACGGCGCCTCCTCCAGATGCAGCAGGGGCTGGGGCTGGGGCTGCCGCCGAGTCTCCCACCTTTGCTCCGGTCCTTTTGGCTGTGCATACCGCGCATACGACAGCTAGGATGAAGAACACCCTGAGAGCATTATTTGTTGAAGCCATTTCTCCTTGCGGTGGCCAGCTCTCCTCGCCGCTGGGGAGATGGATGTTCCGGAAGATATCCTTGCTTGAGAGAGAGGAGCACCGTTTGCTATGTACACGAAATGACCGTCTGGCCTTCGCTATTTTGAGGCAATGCTTGAATAGGCCACTCCCGTCCTCTGGTTGTTACAGGTCCTTTGACCAACTCTTCCCGTTTCCAAGGTCCAAGCAGTGATGCGGATACTGGAGAAGACAACCTCACGATGTTTTACCAGTCGTATCCTGAGATGCGTGCTAGTCTCAGGTTTTTAAACAAAAGGCGCAGGAGTTCTTTCGCTAGACAAAAAAAAATATATATTATGTACAACTATACAAGAATGTTAGTTACATGAACCACATCTTCGGTGTAATTGTAAAAACCCTCTGCAAAATCATAGTTAAGGTTTCTAAAGAATTTAAAACTACACACATCGATAGTTCATCTATAGATATGCATTATCACAAAATTTGAAATCCAAACTCGTTCTATAGAAATCATATGAAAATAACAAATTTCAGCTACATATGCACTAGAGGTTACAATTTCAGGAATTATGTGCATATGCAAATGATTTTTTTATTTTCATATGAATTTTTCAAAAATGAGTTTGAATCACAAATCTTTTGATAATGCACATCTATAGATGCACTATTGGTGTACATAGTCTTGAATTCTTTGAAAGCTCCTAAGTGAAATTTTGACGTAGGATTGCACCGAATATTTTTGCCTATATGAGATGCTAAAGACACCCAAGGGTTAACCACCTCACGCAACGTGGCAGAGCAAAAACACGACACATTGCAATGGGTCATCGTTGTCGAGCATGGAAGCAAATTTACCAGTAGCTATGACTTTCTAAGAGCAACTCCATCCCCTATTTAAACCCATATAGCTAATATATGGATCCAAGGCAAAAAAAAAAAAAAACAACTTTAATAAGGCCCCTACTATAGACCCTAAATTTGGTGGGCCAATTATCCACCCAAAACAAACAAATTTGTTGGGCCAACTCCCCATGGCCGCGACGAGATCCTCCTTCCGCGTGGCAATCCATCGAGCCTCTCTTCCCCGCGGCTGCCACACTCCTGCCTCCTCGTGATGAGGTCCTTCTTCCCCACGGCCATGGAGATTACCCTTCCCGCGGCCAGCCATCGAGCTTCTTATCCACGACAGCATGCTGCTACGCGTTCGTTCCCGTGCGTAGATCGGGCAGGATCAGGAGGAGGCTGCAGCCAATCTCTAACCCGTGCAGAGAGATCAGGAACGAAGGAGGTAGGTACTTAGTGTGTCGGACGGACACTTCTTGTACAGGCAGCACCGTTGATAGGGCTCGACGGGGTCGATGAGCCTAGCCTCTCGCCACATGCGCAAGTCGGCAAGGGACGCCGAGTGGAGTGAAGGAGTGGCCACACGAGAGTGGCCCCTACAAGCCGCCGAGCGGGAGCAACCCCAGCCTTGGTAGTCACGGGGGGCCTTGCTGGTCGCGTTTCCTTGGTCATGTCGACGGGATGCGTCAACGGTGGTTCACCATGTGAAGGATAGGAAATTCATAAAGAACTATAACTGTTGGTTGTCCTTAATGACGATTTTACAACGCCAACTTAAGATTAAAAAAGAGAGAATTATATATTTTTATATACCTATACCTTTGCTACTAACCAAATTCCGCTTGTACTAGAAATATCAGCGCTTTGCAGGAATATATATAGTACTGGAAATTTTATAACAAAAAGACGCTTTTTCGGAAGGCGTAAAGCCAAGGAAAGAGGAGAAAGGCCACTTCAGGACCAAAATGGGCCAAAACCCACGACGTCACCGAAGCCCAAGCCCACTCCCCAACCGACCAAGCGAAGGCGGCCAGGGGGTGGCGGCACCCAAGCGCGGGCGCGCCTCCCGCTCTGCCGTGCGGGCCCAACCGGTTGAGGTCGGTACATTCAATGCCGAGGAGGGCGGTGTGCTTGGGGATTCGAATATTCCCCTCTGAAACCGACCTCCATAGGCTATAAAAGAGAGGAGGAGCCAAACCCTAACACACAGCATTTAGAGTCTCTCTCTCTATACCTCTCTCACTTGTTCCTTAGCCTAGAAACTTAGTATTTTTGGAGCAAGAAAAGCTACCAAGGAGAGCTTGTCTCCTAGGAAGAATAGCTAAATCTTTGGTAACATGCTATGGAGTATTCTGCCTTATTCAAGTTCTCAATTCTTATTTACAGTTTTGCATATGAACTAAAGTATAGTCTTGATTATATTATATTTAATATATATGAACTAGAGCAAAGTTCATATAATCAGTTCATAACATGTTCATCCCTATTCGTCATCATTCATATGTTCTACAAGATTAGAGGTCATGATAAGAATAGAATAATGGTTCGATGTTCTTTCAGGTTTGGCTATGTTCTTGCTCATCCATCTACAGGGTGGGAGACATGGGGGACATAGCTAATTCCTTAGTATGCGAACGTGGTGTCCAGATACGAGGGAGCCTTCGAATATGACGACATGTCACGGTTGATGGGTAGGCGGCAGGTAGTGACAGCCCTGTCCGTCCCTCGTAGTCCCTCACGTCCTCATGTCGTGTAGGAGTTCGTAAATGCCTCTATTGACTTGCAGACTAGCTGCGGGGGTCTCTGTTGCTTCAAGCTCTGACTCGTCTCTAACCTTGTATATCATTGAAATTAGCTGTTCTGTGCAGAGCTGTATGACCTACTTGCTCACTTAGATTTATTCTTTATTCTTCCGTTTCTTTTATTCCTTATTTATCTTTTATCATTGAGATTGATCCAAGTGTGTCCACTATCTACAAATACAATTATCTTTACCCTTGCATAGTACTAAGGTCTTATTTTAATGATATGAAGTTACATATCCATGCTAGAGGTATTTTACACCATGTCTTTCTACGGGAAAACATAAATAATGATACCCTGATAATACTTCCGGGTGAAATGCTACAACGATAGATCCGTGCGCTTACGGATATTATCTCTAAAAAGGTTATGGTCTATCACTTGGTATTCCTAGCGTCGCTACTAGGGGTAGATGACTTGTCTTTCTCTAGCAGTTGTGATAAGGAATACGAACACGACATTTATAGCGCTGTCGCTCGGGATAGGCTTTTTATATATCTTTAGTGGTTGCGCTAAGAAACGCCAATAATGACCTTATCACTAAGCATCTTACAAAATTGTGGAAAAAGGGAGTGCCCTTTGTCTGGATCTCTCAAACTCAAGCAGCATTCAACCAGTTAAAACATGCTCTTGTTCATGCCTTAGTCCTGGCCACACCAAATTTCAGTAAGCAATTCATTTTGGAAACTGATGTTGGTAAGGTGGGATTTGGTGTTGTGCTACTACAAGAATCTAATCCTTATATCTTATTCGAATAAATCAGTGTGTGCTAAAAATAGACATTGTCTACGTATAAAAAGGAATGTATGGTTATCATATTAGCAATAAAAAGCCTATCCCAAGCGACAGCGCTATAAAGAAAAATAGTCATTACCAATTACCAATAAAGAAATCATCCGGTCTCTTTCTTCCCCCAACCATCAGCTTCCTCTCCTATGGTCGGGCTCTTTCTCCTCACTCCTTGGAAAAGGAATTGACTCAATGCAATATTGACCATGTTTGGGTACTTTAACTTGGCTAGAGGTTAGAGTTAGTTTCTAACTCTAAACTAGCTTTAAACTAACTCTAGCCAAAGAAGTGTTTGGATGTAAGGTTTAGATTAATAATAAATATATTTTCAATATAAGATCTTTAAATATAATATTAATCATAAGATAAATGTTTGTTAAAATTTTTTATCAAAACATATACATGTGGGGTTTTGTTTTAAAGAGTTTATTATAAGAAATATTATGGTGTAATTAGATTTTAATTAGGACACATGGTTTAAGAGATATGACTTTTTTTTACTTCCAAAAGCATAGGATACACGATGATGCCATTAGTTTTGAGTGAGCCCATCAGAACTAATCCAAATAATCACCTCTGGGTGGGGATAGTTTTTTTGGTAGGTTAGATACAACTAAACTCAATCTAACCCTCATATTTGGATACTTTAGTGTTAGCTGAACCCCAAATAACTCAAACTAACTCTAACTCGTAGAGATGGGAAACAGAAATTACATGATTTTAATGGTGCATCGCAAGAACAAGAAACCAAATATCCCGTAATCTGTATTCAAACAACGATTTAGAATACATATGGTGCACTAAGCCCATTTCTTTTATCCACCTATTATGACCCAAAAGGTTTTCAAGTTGCCGATGCCTCCTTGAGCTTCCCATCATCTCGAGTTGCACTTCCGTTACCATTGTGAATTAGTTTGTCCTCCGAAGGTAGATGTTTCATGATCTTCCTGGTCGGCCCCGAAGCCTTCCACAAGTACCACACACGCGATTTTGGAGGCGGAACAGATCCTGCCAAGGGAGCTACCAACTCTGGTTTCCCCTCATCTATGATACTGTCAACTATCCCATAATCCTTGGCTTCCCAAGGACTCATGAAATAATCAAACTTTGTGTCTTCATCAATCTACAATAAATGGCAATCAGCAAAGTCCGCAACACAATTTTCTGTAGCTATTCAAGTATCATGCAAAAAGTACCATAGTACCTGCTCTTCAGATTTTCCAGTAATTCTCGACATTATTTTATTGATCTTAATCTTCTCGTACATCATCTCTCTTATCTGTAGTCCCATCTCCGTGACCTACCAGAATGGACAGGCAAATCAGTGCACGACTCCGATTTCACAATTTACTAGGAAAAATGCAATAAAAGTAGACTATGGGTGTGTTTGGTAAGGCACTCCATGAGCTGCTCTATGCCCAACTTCTTGAGTCTAGTAACCAAACGGGAAGATGAAAAACAGCTTCACCTGACTTTACCCACAAATCGTGCTTAGGAGCCAAGGACGCAAGACGGAGATGAAAAACTAGCTCCCTCTAGCTTCGTCTGTCGGCCCATGGCCAAATTGCCCTCACCTTGGGCAAAGGAAGAGGTCGTGCATGGGGCATGGGGCACGGAGCCAGCGAGAGCCAAGTGACCGGCCAAAGTGGAGGGAGAAGACAAGCGACAGGACGGGCACTGTGCCAGCGGGCAAACAGGAAGAAGAGGTGGAGTGCCGAGCCAGCCAAGGCCATCGAGCCCATGGCACACAAAGGTGTCACATTTGGAGCTGAGGAAGAAGGCCACAAGATGAGCGGTGGCCCAATTGCTGTGCTAGCACTCAAAAGTCAACGTTTGATGGTTCGAGGAAGAGGATAAGGAATCTAAGGAAAAAAGAACGAAAGGAGCGATAAACGATAGAAGAAAAAATAGATTTATGTTGAAGGAGAAATAAATAGAGGCAAAAAGGAAAAAAAATAGAAGGGCACTATGGACATTTATTCAATTTACCTACCATGAGAAGCTGTTTTACCAAACATTTTTCTAACCACAAAAGGCTGTTTCACCGGAGAATCCATAATTGAAGCTATTTTAGCAAAAGCTAGAGCTCTACCAAACGGCCCCTACATATGCTAATAAGGTATTGATTATCACTACAACACTCAAAAATCTATCATTAATGGAATACGTATCATGATATTGCTACTCGTGCCAATAGTTGGGTAACTCTGATATTTGGTTAACACCAAAACCCCCATTTTGTTACCAAAGCAAATCTCAATAAGATGAACAAGCCTTAGAGCAAAGTATGATCCCGTTTATGACCTCAATGTTATATCCTGACTCAATTAAATAAAAATAGGAAAGACAGAACCAAATAGCACAAAGCAACACAACAGCAAACAATTGTTACTTACTTTCCCGCCAGCACCACCTGATGGCTGATGGATCATAATCCTTGCATTTGGCATGCAGTACCTCTTACCCTTTGTCCCAGCAGCAAGTAAAAATGCACCCATTGAAGCCGCCAATCCAAAGCAAACAGTTGAGACATCAGCTTTGCAAAATTTCATAGCATCATATACTCCCATTCCTGCAAATTGATGTGTCACGTCATAACACAGCAAAGACCAGTACAGGACTATAATACAGGACAGGTAAGGAACTGAGCAAGGCTCGGTTAATGGTAGGTTGTGGGCATACACAGCACCACCCAAGTTCTAGTCCTCTTCAACTTGAATTTTGGCGCTTGTCTTATTTACAATTCAACCTAGTTCCTCCTAGGCTGGTTTAGTTTATAGTAGTAGAGAACTAGAAACTGCTCTTAAAATAATATTAGATTAAGAGGAAGTCATAATCTGTGAGGTTGAACAGGAATATTAGATTATGAAATAATTATTTTTATTTAGTTTAGTACTTCATTCCATGTCTGGGTAATCCTGGCCAAGAGATTCTTAAAGGAAAACAAACCTTAGTAGCTAGCTAGGTTAAGGCCAAAACTGATAAACACTCTGGGTCTCAAACAACTAAGATTTAGAGAACCAAAAGGAGTCCAAAAAAGGTTTTGAATAGTGGTTTTCTGAAACTATTGCTATTTTATTGTTACATGAAATCCATGGACTAATATTTCAGGAAAGTGGATTACTATATGGTTCTAGTTCAAGGTGTACTACGAGTGTTTCTGCACTATCTGTTGTACCTGCAGGGCATTCAAAGGTAGCAATTAGCAATGGACTAGCATATGTATCTTAGTTTAGGACGTGAGCCTAGCTCAACTGGTTGTGTGGGAGATGCAGTCATACACCCAACCACCCAGGTTCAAATGTTCAAGTTGTCTTTCAGCTTGAATTTGGGTAACTAGTTTCTCTATTTTCTCTTCTTAATTAAAAACCACCTAGTTCCTCCTAAGTTTCGTTTTTAAATGTATCCTAGTTTCCGTAATAGTGTAAACAGAGGGGTAACAAAACTTTAATTCATTTCCTCTAATGTCTGTGCATTGGGGCTTTCAACGTGGTGAGAACTTGTAATAACTATGATACTGTAGTGTAACTGCTTTGAAAGCCTCAAGGTTCTGTTGAAATGCATATGGACCAGGAACTCAAATCCCTGGAACTGTAACACTGTCTGTGTGTTAATTCTTCGCCACAATCTTTTTTTCTCAAACAAGATGGAGAGTTATGTGTCATTAAATCAATAAGGTAAAAGGGGAAGTGCCCTTACAAACACACACACACACACACACACACACACACCAACACCACAAAAACCATGCTACTAACAATCCGAATCGCTTGTGACAAAGAAAGAAACGACCCAACCAAAACAAACACACTACAACAGCACAAGGGCGAGTAGGTAGGATATATCTCTAGCATCAGCCAAACCCCAAAAAAATTACTCCTCCCTAGCAAGCAATAAGGCTCTGGAGAAACTCCATCAAGCACACAATTATTACGATGAATCCACAAGGTCCAAGCCCCAACGACAAGGGAGTTGAGCCTTTCTGTAACTGGTGCCCAATGTTCACAATGATTATTTCCCACCAATCATCAAAGAACTCCTCATCAATCAGCAGGGCAAGGAACTGCAGGCCAACTCTTTGTAGAAGTTTGAACCAGAATTCTCTTGCAAAAACACAAGACAGGAGTAAGTGGCTGATATATTCTTCAGCTTCATCACAGTGAGACATCTATCAGGATGAGGAAGCCCTCTTCTTGCCAAATGGTCTGCTGTCCGACACCGGTCATGAACTACCAACCATAAGAAGAATTTACATTTTCTTGGAGCCCAGGATTTCCTAATTCTAGTATAAGGCTGAAAAGACCTTGTTCCCTGGAAGAGATTTTTGAAAGTCGACGTTGCTGAATATTGGCCACTAGAAGATAACCACCAGATATGATAATCGGTGACCACAAGCTGCAGGATCACATCCTTATCCCATAGAGAGAGAAATTCTGAGATGACTCCCACAGTAAGAGCGCCTTGGATATGGGAGAGCCACAAATTATTTGAGAGGGCCTTGTTTATAGGCCTCCTGCTAGCTCTTCTTTTTAGAACAATGCAAAAACTTGGGGCTCATGTTGGGTTTCAACTCTAGCCTACCCCAACTTGCTTGGGACTAAAAGGCTTTGTTGTTGTTGTTGTTGTTGCAAAAACTTGGGGCACAAAGTTACTGATCCTTTTGCCATGAACCCAGATTCTTTGCCACAAACTATAATAACACATGGAAAAAAAAAATCTTTTGTTGTCTCTTCTGAACATTTTTCTCATTGTTATAGTTTGTTCCCATCTTTGATATGACCATAGAAAGATTTCTTCTGTCAGTGAACTATCTCAAATATATGCAATTTTGTAAACAATAAATTGAATATGTTCATGGTACCAGAAATTTCAGATGTGTTCATGGTTCACAATAAATTGAATATGTTCCATGCAGGGACAACCTTTAAGGACGACATGCAATGACCCTACTATAGTTGGCCCATAGCTTGAGAGCTCCAATTTTTCATATGGTGCTTGGCTCAATTTTGGCACGAGTCACATGACCAATGAACCAAACCCAAAAGGGATAAGAAAGAAACCAGTTTATTGCAGTGCAACAAATACAATCAGGAAAAGTCTCAATAACCTCCTGACTTATCGTGTGTTCAGCACATTAAACTATGCCAAACTGGTTACTTCGCCCCCTGGGCTGGTTTAGACACCTGGTTTTGTCTGTGGCATTCTACTCTGGCAGTCAAAGACATGCTGACCCCTTAGCCCCAAATACGCGTCACGTACGGCCTCTCCGAGAACCGCCGCGAGGCGCCAGAATCGGGCCCTTCATTTGTGGCCATGACCGTCGCAGTGGTGGCACGAAGACTCTTCCTCACGGCCTCCGCACAGTCGGCGTCATTGTGCATCATTCAGACAAAGCGTGCCTGCTATCCCGTGGCGCGACGGCCAATTCGTGCACCTGCTCTGTGCATAAGGGGGTGGAGCATCAACGACGGGTCAACAACAGCTTCATCGAGCCAGCCTAGACACTTGTGCCGCCGCAACCTCCTGCTCCCACTCCTCGGCCGGTGCCAGGAAGGAGGGGCACGCAGTAGGTGTTGACAACCATATGCCGGAGCAGGCGCGCCCGTGTCCATCCACCTGGCGAGTGCGACGAACTCCAGTCTGGCAAATGGGTTAGCTGGGTGGAGGACAATGACAAGCAGGACAAGGAGCAGCAGGATGATGATGCCTGCGGTGGATACAAAGAAGGAACAAGAATGAACTTCCTAATCATTGTGGCATTGCCTACGATCTGCCATGCCGAAATCTCTCTTTAGAGTTCAAAGAAGGAACAAGAATGAACTTCCTAATCATTGTGGCATTGCCTACGATCTGCCATGCCGAAATCACTCTTTAGAGTTCAGAGTTGGAACGGACTCGAACAAAATCATAGTTCACGCCTCACGACTTCACCTGTACGGTACATGCTAGTAACAACAATAGTGCCAAGAACATAATACTCGCGGAAGGAATGGCTCACTGCTCCTCGTTTAGCTTCCTAGGTTGTCCTTCCGGCATCAGTTAATATGGTGAACCTTTGTGCCGACTTGACGAAATCGCTGAAATGGCAGAGCAATGTGCATAAGCTCGTTAGTGGTGTGTAGGCGATCGAGCGTGTCGTGAATGACCACCATCTTTGTCTTCACTACCTCCGCCACCTAGAAGAACCCTCACAGGCACTTGTCTGTGACGCCGCCGTCGATCCCATCGCTCAACTCCAGAAGCTCAACCCCCAGAACCTCGCTGCTCCACAACGAAACATCGAACGATCATTTCCCCCACCACGAGCACCACGGCACCGCCAACATACCCGCAACCACGACATGGTCGCTCCATCATGCGTCATGCCAAGCCTCCGCAGCGCTGACTCTGAATACACCCGTGTCGCTGCCTCGGAGCCTCAACCTCACCTCTCGTCCCTCGGCCCACCAAACGCCACCGAGCCGCGCCTCCTTGCCGAGGCGTATTTCTAGCCCACACACTGCCTGATAGCTGGGCCCTGCAACCACTGGGTGGTGTCTCTGCCGACATGTTGGAGCGCCACGTAGGCAAAACCAGGTGCCCAAACCAGCCAAGGGGTAAAGTAACCGGTTTGGTAAAGTTTAATTTGTTCATTGTTGAATACATGGTTTTATAGGTTGGGGGTGAAATGAGTCACACACAATATGTCAAGGGGTTATTTAGACTTTTTCCAAATACAATATGAGAAGTTCGACTGTCCAAACAGAGATTTCTAGAAAAAGCTCTTGCAAAGACAAAATGAGACACACCTGCTGTTATAGAACCTCCAGGTGAGTTGATAAACAATTTAATATCCTTAGTCTGGTCCTCTGCATCCAATAGTAGGAGCTGGCTGATAATGAGATCAGCACTTGTATCATCCACCTACATAGCATAAGTCATCCCAACAGACCCATAAAAGAAGCTTGAGATCCATTTAGATCATACTGATGATACAAACAAAAGCCCCTGGAATAAAATTTACTAATAAATGAAAGCACTGAAAGTACAAAATTGTTCAGGATGCAGAAAGTAAAGGCCAAAGTGTACCAGATGCCCTCATACTCGCTCAGGGGTGTCACAATTCACTACAATTCTGCAGATAATGTAACAGTAGTTGTGAAGTTGGCCTATATGGATCAAGTGGCACATGTGTGGTTATGGCTGGTGGGTTTATACCACCATGGAAGTTTAGGAGGGTGAATGCTAGCTTATAAGACTTGTTCCAATCATAGCACCTCCAGGTTGACCCTTTTACATGAAGCGAGGATGGAAGTGTAAGAGGGATGCTATGCATATGCAGGCCCGTTCCACGTACGGAGCTAGGTCACATGAGCAGTTTTAGACATGGGGTGTTACAGATGGTATCAGATCATCAACCCTTGTTGCATGTGCCCAGGAGGGGTATACTAAGGGGTGGTCCTGGACATCTTTCACATATATGTGGTGAGCTAAGGCAGTGGTGGAGGGAAAGGGGACTAAGGGGGCCTGGCACCACCCAACCTTCCCATACCTTCCATAATACACCCCCTAAATTATGTGTATCTAATTAACTAGTTAATGATACTATTTGTACTATGATTTTTTGTTCTTACTCCACATTAATCTCTAATATGTCCATATCTTTTTTTATTATTGCTTATCAAACATTAGTTTGTCCCCATAGCACACACTCTATTTAGCTAGTTAATTGAAAATTAGTGCTTTCCTTGTTTAATCCTTCAGAATTGATCTCCAATTGAATATATATTATTTAGCATTAGCAAGCGTGGTCAATATTTAAACGCTACATAGTGGTACGATGTTTCTGTTTAATCGTCTATTTAAATGACTGACCGTTTTGTCCGAGGCTAAGTGAAAGTGATTGATTGTTTGCCATTTAAGATTTAGGATCTAGTGCTAACTAATTTTGATCCTATTTAACTACTCATTATTACTGTAATTCTTTTTTTGGCCAAAAAATTAGATTGATCAAGTGAAGGTTAGAAGCTTGAGGCTAGTTAAATTCTCTTTTTTTTTTAGTTTTCTGCTTTCTTTTGAATCGCAACATAAATGTTTATTATTTCTATGCTCAAATCCTGGCTGCACCCCTGTTTGTACCACCCATGTTAACTAAGCGGTGAATCTATATTATTTAGCATGTAGTAGTTGTGAAGTTGGCCCAAGTGGGGTGCTACACGTATGCAGGCCCAAGAAGTTTTGGCGTGGGGATGTTACAGATAATCTATCCTTAAAATTATTAATTATGCCACTAGAGGTTCAAATATCATTAATCAACAATTAATTGTCCACGCGGCACGCTAGAAAGAGAGTGTGTTATGAGTGACGAATAGGAAAAATTTGGACATGGATGCCACATTGATGACAAGCAGGTTGATTAATACTAATTGGAGGTTTATCTCTAAAATTATTAATTGTGCCATTAGAGGTTCAAATATCATTAATCAGCAATTAATTGTCCATGTGGCATGCTAGAATGGCCATCTGAGAGAGCATGTTATGAGTGAAGAAAGGAAAATTTTGGATCACATGGATGCCACATTGATGACAAGTAGGTTGATTAACACTAATTAGAGGCTTGGACCATGACTGAGCCACTTAGTAAATCTAGGGATGCTGATCAGCAAATTATAGTTCAGGGACCTAGAATAAACAGCTGATGCACTTTACTCAAAAGTAAAAAATAGCATCCAGTTCTTCAGACACTAATAAAGCATTTTTCTAATTACAAATTAGTAAATAATAGCATCCGGTTCTTCAGACGCTAATGAAAGTCATTCATACTAACTATTCAAATCAATAAAAACACAAACACAATTCATAGTCAGAAAACTCAAATATATAGCATTTCTACAAATCTATATGTGAAAAGAAGTGCAGTACTGTATCTGTATTTGATTTCAGGTTTCCAAAGTAATCATGACTCAAAAGATACATGACGGTCAAACAAGGCTTAGGGTGAGATTTCAAGATTCAACATTTAATTTTTTTTACAAGGTGCAATGTTATTGTGGTAACACAGTTGATAAAAAGGTCACTTTCTACCAATGCAAACCTGGCAGATAAAGAACACTATCAGCAGACAGATAATAACAAACTCTTTCCAGCTCGTCTTTTGGTTGGCAGGGAGATCTTTGTGTCCCACTGAATGACATTTGAAAATTATTTTGGCTTAAATATATGGTGGCATAATTGCTCATAATAAAAATATATAGAAATACCTCTGAAAAAGGCAATTAAGAAATATACAAGGATGAAAGATCACTTCCATCTGTCCCACACAACCTATTCCATACATCAAATATATGTCCCTTGTTCAGAGTTTTGATCCTAAGCATGTTGTATTTCTCAGTTCTAGTAGATTTATATTTATGGTTTGTGTTAATGTTGTGAAACTAACTATGTCTCATGCTAATATCTATATGCCTAATATTAAAGGCATTGTTCACCTAAATGACTGTTTAGTCCGTATAAATAATATTTAAACAGTATGAAGGCCACCTGTGTTGTTTAGGCACTAACAGTGAATTAAACGGTTTAACCGTTAGAACCCGTCCAAGCGGTATAAACAGAAATGAGTTAAATGTGACTAAATGATGTAAAGGGTCATTTAATTCACCATTTAGTCAATAGGAGGATTACAGCTACCATATTTGTCACCTAACTAATTAGCATCGTAAGTATATGAGGTGGAGCGGGATTTAGTTTTATTCCAAGTAATTTATTTGGTAGAATACTCATTTTTTACAAGCACAAATATATATACTTTCTAGGATATTTAACTTTTAAGTAAACATTAAACAAATATGTATACTTCAGTGTTATTACTATACAAAACCATTTAGGCTCTGTTTGAACACCATCTAAACGGCCTAAACGCTAAACAAGGGTGACCAGTTGCTTACCATCTAGTGTTTTGTTAAAAGGAAAAAAATTCTTCCTCCGTTCCTTGGTCCGTCACTCTCTCCCCTGTTCGTTTGTCCCACTTCCTTGAGAATAAAAGTCCTGGCTGATTTTACTAGTAATGGTAGTACATGATGAATTAGATATTAGAATCCTGATTGGTTTAAACTTGCATGTGAATTGTTTGATAAGAGCTCTCATGCACTGCACTATACTGAATTAGAATAGCCACGTCCAGCCACGGTCCAGAATCAGATTTCCAGATGTGCTGGAACAGTTTATGCATGTTTGCTAGTGTGGGTATCCATACACATATCTGTACTTGAAAAAAATTAAAGAGATTCTTCCGCCTGGCCTTCTTTACTTCCCACAGTGCCCTCGTGCCCCTCACTGTTCTGTCAGTAATTTGTACTCTACCCATGCTCATATGAGTCAGAACAACATGCACTTAGCGATGGTACGGCGTTCGATTCTGACACATGTCCAGCGGTAAATGGAATTTGTTTGTCCCCTATGTGACCCAAACTTATGACTAGTGCTCATATGAGTTAGAGCAACAATTCCAAGTTGTATTGCAACAAATGACACAAATCTACGAGCCGCAAATAGGTATAACAAACAGGGCACGTCTGCTTGTGCTAGTCTCTCTCATACACACTTTTATTAGGTTGCTCCATTGGTCTTCAACAAAAAGAAAGGCTCTTGTACACAAAATATTAGGTTGGGTATTAGAGGTACAGTAAGTAATGACACATTTTCTTTTATTTTACAATCTTTAGCTATTGTGAGCAAGGCATCTACAGCGAGTAAATCGGGTGCAACTATTCTAACAAAAAAAAACATGAATAGAGAAAGCTTCAAATTTGCAGAAGAAACAGATCAAAGAACTAACCGGGGAACCGAGGAAGACGATGCGCTGGCGAAGGAGCATGTTAGTTGTATCAAGCTCCTCTAGGCGCGCCTTCCTGGCAGCAGGAATCGCCACCGCCAGACCGGATTGGACCCACCGAGCGGAGAGCGTCCGCTGGGCCCACGTCGCCGCCGATCCGCGAACCGCCGCTGCCCTTGGCGCTGTGCTCCGGCCATACGATGAACAGGGGGTGAGGGATACGGACGAAGGAGCGAAGGAAGTGCAGGGAGGTGCCCAGAGCGCCGGGAATGCCGCCATGGCTGCTGCCGCGGCTTCCACTCCTTGCCTAGCGGTGGCGGCGGCTTATACTGCTGCTAGCGCTATCTGCAGGTGGGTGCCAAGCGAGAAGCCTCGTTTACCAGTTGCATAGAGGCCCACCTCATGAGTTTTTTTTTTCTGACACTAGTAGCCTACAGGGTTATACTAGGAGCCAAGAAATTGAAAATGTGTTATTAGACTTATTACCGAATAAAAACTTCCTATATACAGAGACCGATATGTGAATCCCCTGTGTTTCTAACATCAAGACATAAACAACATGTATATTTCCAACACGGGCCAACGCTGAAACTTTTTTCACCAAAGAAGAGTAAAATGCACCTAGAGTCCACGAACTTTTAAGACCTTACAATCTAAGTGCTCAAACTATCAAAGAGTCCAAAGAATCCAAAACCCGACATGGGCCATGCCAACTTCTCAAAAGAACCCTGGTTCCTTTCACTTTCTCACTCCCGAGTCCATCTCTCTTGAATCTCGTCCAGTGCCTCTACCCAGTCATAGGGCCGGCGGAGGTCCGCATCACCGCCGCACGAAGATCTGCATCACCGCCATGTGGAGATCTGCATCTCATCAGTGTCGGTGCAGGACATTCTCTACGCGAACCACCGTTGACGTTGCATGGACAGGCTCTGCGTGAGTGGGTGGCTGTGGAGGTATAAACTCCATATACCCTCACGGCCTAGTTTGGGCCGACATGCTATCACCAGGCCGGCCCATCAAGCTCCAAGACCGATCGGCTCAGGCTGGTCGGACAGCCTAAAACGGGCAATTAAATCGAAGACCGACAAGGAGGACAAGACCTAGCTGAGATAGGAAAGTTTAGACTTGTAAAGTATGTAAACTTAGTACCGAGATAGGCTAGTTCGACTTGTAACCTTGCTCCCGTAATATATAAGGAGAGCAAGGACCCCCATGCCGAAGGACGGAATCGGCATAACGCACGTACTCATACATCCACATCATAATCGAAACAGAGAGCGGGACGTAGGGTATTATGCTTCATAGCGGCCCGAACACGGGTAAACCTTGTGTGATTGCTCCCCGTGTTACATCTTGCTCGCAACCTCGGTGCGCCTTCCGCCAATCCATTACCGGTCAGGGCATACCCCTGGTCGGACTATCGCCGATATTTCGTCGACAGTGGCGCGCCAGGTAGGGGGTGCGCACCGAGATTTTACGTCGATCAAGATGGTTTCCTTCCCGGCTTCCATGACTTTCGAAGCCGGCCTCACCTTCAACTTCGGAACGTTCACCTGGACTTCCAATTCAGCAACCGCTACTACGATTCTTACGCCTCCGGCTATCACGCCGACAATGGCACCAACAATGGTGGCCACACCAATCCAATTCATCCCGGTGACCACCATTGCGGCCCCAACCAATCCACCACTGATAGTTGATGGCACGGCATCAACACCTCCGACCGGTCCTAACCAAAGGAGGCATATCAGTAATACGGATCTACTCCGTTTGATCCATCAACAAGACATGAGGTTGATCAAAACCCATGCCAACTTCGAGTCGCTCCGACGACGCGTCAGGCGCGATCTACAACTCACGCGACAACAAATCTCTAGTCCATTGACACGAAGGCAGAATAACCATCGTAGAGTCACTTTCGGACGCCCTGAGCGGCCATGTTTGCAGCCGGTGAATCTACAACGACGCGTTCCAACAAATCTTCGTGGCAACCATACACGGCCAGATGGCGGCAGAAACTCACAGCAGCTCCGACCACGGTCGATCATTATACGCGGTGGTCGGAGAAGCCAGCCAAGTAGCATACGGCAGAGAATCCTGGCCGATATCCAAGATCTAAGAACGAGGACTTCACAAGCCTCACGGGGCAACAGCAGTCCAGATCAGACAACACAAACTACCCGAAACAATGTACCAAGTCGGAGTTACGTGTCAACAGTACAGCGCAGAAACGCCCGTCGCAACGAACGACGGCGACGTCAGCGGGAAATTCGACGAACTGGTCGGAACCCGCCAGCTGCGCCTACTACGGCAACGCAGCAAGAACGATCCCCACAAAACAATACATCTAACGCCCGGTTGTTCGCAGAACGCACCGAGCTAGCTGCTGCCCTTCGTCGTGATGAACAAAGGGAAAGGCGACGGCAAGAGGTATTGGCTGCCATGGCAAACACAACAAAGCAAAGAGCCGAACGACCACGAGCACGTTCAACTCAATCCCCTTCAATGACAATGGCATCGGCACGCGGGGCCGGGGCACTTGCCGACCGACACCAAGATGTAGAAAGAAAACGAAGGGAAGCACATCGAAACACATGGCAAAGCAATCGAGAGAATCACCGCGAGAACCGGCAAGAGCCCATTAAGGGAAGATACAAGGGACTCGCGACATTGACGAGCCTCATGGTTACACCCGGCAGCCAACTCGACGACTACGCATACAAACGTGCTCGGAGCCCTCCTCCTAGACGAATGGTTCCGTCTGTTCAAACAAACCGTAATGGATTCATCACTCCCTTCTTGGACAATTTGCAGACCAGAGAACCAAACTGGAGACTCCCTAGTCCAACTCCTCCTGAAGACGGGATACCGCCGCACACCGAGCACATATTCCCTAATCCAATGAACCCAGCCAACCTTCGGCGCATCAGAACAGTTAGGTCACCAGGACGCAAAACATCCGAAGGCATGTTCATAAACGGCGAGTGGTATGAAGTAGTAGAACAAGGAAGCCAGTTTGAGAGGAATTCAAGCTCCCTAGATTCTTTTACAGATGTACCTTTTCCAAAAAAGGACAATCTCAATACTACTAGGAACGGGATAACTATATCCGACCACACCCGACGCCGCGACGATCAAATCCGGACGATGACGACCCTACCGCCCGCACCGAAGAAGATCCGGTCATGATTCACGACTTGGAAAAAGGAGAAGCGAGCCGGAAAACTAATCGAGAACAAGTTTTTTTTTAGGTGATTTCCCTTTCAAGGTTTAAGTTAGCGTCAGTCGTACACATCATTGTAAGTCATTTCAAATGACAAAAGCAATCTAATGTGTACTATTTTATAAATAAGAATTCAAGTTTTCATGTCAAAACACTTGAGCACATGAATTTTTCTTGCCATTCAAAGGAAAATCATTCCTCGGATCTCGACGCATTACGACATTCTCCAAACAAAGGATTCCAAATCCTCAAATAAAATCCTACGGCATAAACATGACAAAGTCATAAAACGGATCAAAACAACGAGATAAATAAAAGAAATCTCGAAGGATTCCGGACAGGACACATCTCAAAGGATCCACTTCTTTTCATTAAAAATATAAATTTTTTTTTTTACAAACGGGGACCGATTGCATCTACGGCAATCTAGTCATCCCCGAACAACTTGCCGACCACCAGGTCGATAGGAGTCGCGGCGACGACGGCCTCCGCCGCCCCGGTGAACTCGACGGCGCCGCCCTCCATGGCGTCATGCGCCGCCACCGACAGCTCCATGCCACGGACATCAACGCCCGAGATAGCGTCGACGGTGGCATAAGCGGCAGAGGCACCATGGCGAACGCCATGAACCGCCACCGCGGCCACTTGGCCAGGGATCGCCGCCAGCCGCGCGATGACATCGCCGCCTGGGCATTCACCGCGTCCGCCGCGGCATGGGCGGCCTCCCCGCTCGCTCCATTTGCTCCGTCGCCGCAAAAACAGTACATTTTAGAACAACAAGCACAATCCAGGGCGTATAAACAATGGAGAAATAAACACTCACCGCCGACCCTGATGTCGGCAGCCTCGCGCTGCCGAAGCAGCGCGTCCACCTGGACCTTGCGGGCCAGCCTCTCGTCCGCCGCCTCATTGACGGCGGCGTTCGCCTCGGCGTCGAAGTCGGCGGCCCGCTGCTTCTCCGCCTCCAGCTCCTCCTGGGCGGAGGAAAGTGCGTTCAGGAACAGGTCGGCGTTCGCCTCCGCCTGTCCCAGCTGCTTGGTGGCCTCCGAGTAGAGGTCCCTGACGCGCTCCAGCTCCGCCCGACAGCGGTCGAGCACAGACGCCAGGGAGTTCACTGAGGCGCTGCTCAGCGAACGCGGTGTGGAGACACTGGCCGCCGCCGCCACCTCCTCCGCCGCCGCCTCTGCCACGACAGGAGCCACCTGCTCCGCCGCAGCAACAATGGCCCCGGCCTCCACGACCGGAGCCACCTGCTCTGGGGCCACAGCCCCCGGCGCCACCTGCGGCTCCTCCGCCGCCCTCCTCGCCGCCTCGGCGGCGCCTGCAGCGGAGGTGCCCGCCGCACCTCCAATGGTCAGCAGGGTGTACCTACATTGTGAACGACAAATTGCGGTTACACCAAAAGACGAAAACCACAAAATCAATCAAAGGAAAATCCCCTTTCGAAGCTCACCTCCTCCGCGGCCTCACCTCCCGAGGGGAGTTTACCGACTCCTCCTCCCCCGCCGGGCGCTTACCGTGACGGCGATCCATCTTGACGGCGGCGGCGCGAGCAAATGCGATCTAAAACCCTAGGTTTTTGAGAGCAAGGAAGAGAAGAGCAGGAACAGAAAATACGCGGCGTGTACAGAACTCCCAGCGCACGCCACGATTTATAGAAGTGCCCGGAGGACTCGAGAAGGCAACCGACGAAATCGTGGGTAATCAAAACCGCGCGGCCCTCTCGTTCCCCAAGAACACGAAGCGACGAAAACCGCTCCACTCAGGCGACGTGAATTTATACCTTCCCCTCGTATCGGGAACCCCCCGAGCGCTCGCTGACGCACGACGTCAGGAAGGTGGAGCGATTGAGACACTGACACAATGACCCCACCACATCAGCAAGAATTGACTTGACCAAAAGACGAAAAACCGTACGCCGGTTTGACGTGACAACCCGGTCGCTGATGTACGGTTGCATCAGTAACCGAATATTTTCGCCCCGCACGCAATCATGACGTGCCACGACGGACAAAAGATAAGTACCCAACATCTCTAACAAATTTTTTATTTGGTTCACCCATTTCGAAAGATCACATTTTTGAAAAAAACCAGTTTGCACAAATTTCTTTCCTCAAACACGAAGCAAACCAGGAATGCACTGTCTCTGGTCTCACTCGCTACGTGTTCACAGTTCCAACGCTATACAACACGAGTGCGCCCGGTCGCTCCCAAAGGAAAAGGGCTCCAAACATTCCGGCACCGGCTTTGTTTGTTTAGGATCATCTAATCCCTAAGGAATGGTCGGCTCTTGAATGAGAAAGAGAAAAGTCTTTGCGGCAACTTTTTCTTCCAAATTTGTAATAAGCATAACCTACCCTTCAACATAACAGAATTTTATATACCTTATGACCATTCTTTCAGGACAGAAGAGGCATGATCAAAGTCCACATTGGGAAGGCAGTGGCCTACAGCAAAATACAGATAAGTGCTCTCCTAACTTAACATACATGCCTTCTCTGATCTTTTTTCACAAAAGATTTCTTCATACGAACTACTTCAAAGTACGTTCGAAAAACTCTTTACAAAGATAAAAACACCTTTTTTCTTTGTATCAAATGGCCAAGTACGTCACCCCTCCAACAGAAAACAATCAGCGTGCACTGTCTCTGATCAACCTCGCTACGTGTTCACAGCTCCAACGCTATACAACACAGGGGTGTCAGCGGTCGCCTCCAATGGAAATAGGGCCCTAAGTGATTCGGCCAAACGCGCTATTCACTATAGGTCACCTACACACCTGCGGACTGATTAACTCTAAGGAGAGGCGATTACTAAAAACCATTTTCAAACACAACGTTTTGATACAATTCTATGTCGTAGATTATATCAAACCAATACGATTCAGAATACCTCATCAAAACATTCACTCATACCAAGTTTTTTCTTTGCAGCAACAACTCGAAGAACTGATTCACAAGTTACAGTATAGCAGCAGAATATCATCAACATTTCAACCCACACAATCCGACAGCTGAGCTGGGATTTTTTGGCCAATGATACCGGTTATTCTGGCGCACAAATAGCTAAGCTATTTTTATGGGTTTAGATTCAAAACCATGGTCTCACAGCCACGCTGGGGACTGAGTTAAGTAGCAAAGCTATCTTAGCTTAATCATGACAAAGTCATGGCATGGTTCAAACCGACCAGCCCAAATGAAATTTGGCTTGCTCGGTCTCACTCAAAGAGTGGTCGGAAACACATAGAGCACGACACAATGATCAGTTTATCTTTTTTAGACCCTGACATAACGTGTTCCACCTCATCTCAGGCTCGGGGACTACGTGGGCCCACGTCACCTGAGAGGTGACGTGGGCTAGATCCTTCTTTTAGAGCTTGCTACAATATATACTATCTTACAGCAACCTCGGGGACTACGTGGGCCCACGTCATTTGCATGACTCGGCCTGATCCTTTCTCTTCACAAAGAGTTTAGTTTCAAAACTAAGCTAAGGCAACGACCAATCACGGCGGATACCATGTGATGGCAGGCATCACACACTAACGAGGGCCCACGTCTCTAGATTTGGGACCCTTTCAAAATTCTTTTTTCTTTTCAGGAGCATCATAAATCTTTCGGTCAAAACCGACAACGTCAACCAAGTGCAAGCAAAGTGTGGTAGGAAGCACTAGACGGTCCTCCAGCCCTGCTCGGATCATATGTCGAACGTGTGTCCGACCACCCTTTCTCACTCAACCAAGTAAGACGGCGTTTTCTCCCTCAAGATCCATGATGCTCGGGGACTAGCTGTGGAGGTATAAACTCCATATACCCTCATGGCCTAGTTTGGGCCGACATGCTATCACCAGGCCGGCCCATCAAGCTCCAAGACCGATCGGCTCAGGCTGGTCGGACAGCCTAAAACGGGCAATTAAATCGAAGACCGACAAGGAGGACAAGACCTAGCTGAGATAGGAAAGTTTAGACTTGTAAAGTATGTAAACTTAGTACCGAGATAGGCTAGTTCCGACTTGTAACCTTGCTCCCGTAATATATAAGGAGAGCAAGGACCCCCATGCCGAAGGACGGAATCGGCATAACGCACGAACTCATACATCCACATCATAATCGAAACAGAGAGCAGGACGTAGGGTATTACGCTTCATAGCGGCCCGAACCTGGGTAAACCTTGTGTGATTGCTCCCTGTTTACATCTTGCTCGCAACCTCGGTGCGCCTTCCGCCAATCCATTACCGGTCAGGGCATACCCCTGGTCGGACTATCGCCGATATTTCGTCGACAGTGGCATGGACAGACTCGGTGCAAACCCGACGAACTTCTACCCACCATTTGTCGCGGCGTCGAGCAAAATGACACCATCTATTGCGCCACGTTCAACATCACCTCCCAATCCACTTCGGGGTGCGGTGGCCACGGAGGTCGTCGACGTCTTTTCACGGGCATGGGCAGCAGCAGGTCGAGGGAGGTAATCGGTCGCAACGGCCGCGGGCGCATCTGGGGCGGCGCACGGGCAGTAGCAGATAGCGAGCAAGTTGATGATTTCACCGCGGTCACGGAGTAGAAGGCGTTAGCCTCCTTAGAGGTGTCGAAGTTGCGGAGCTAACAGCACTTCATCACGAGCCTTGGGTTGTTGATCTCATGTGGCGATGGTGTGGCGATGGCCCCGTAGGGCCGTGTGGCTCGCACGCACACGCACCCCGCATGGTCGCGTCAGTGGTGCTTGATCAGTGTCCGCGTGCCTCGCACCAACTTCGTTGTCTAGTCTATGGAGTTCCATTTTCTCAATCCATCAATCCATACGGTATCCTACATGAATAAGAGGAGTATATATGCATATAGTGGGACGAATCCGGCAGGTCCATGGCGTCATCTCCTGGTGGCAGTAGCTAGCGGGAAATAATGCCTGATCCAGCGTGACCACGGCGACGTGCCGGATTGCATGGTCACATGGCTGCGGCAGCAGCTGCTCGCCTCGCGCACCCCTTGGCGGTAATGCCGTCAGCAGCTCGCACGCATGCTGCAGCGTCGGTGGCATCAATGGCTTGCATGTGCGCTCACTTGGCCGTGGCCACACGACCGCGGCGGCTCGGAAGCACACACGCACTAGTAGCGACTGCTTCGACCTATGGTCGAAGACCCTCATGCCACCTCCACCAGTGCTTTGACCACCTACTAGTGCGCGCGTGTACGTGGATATTAAGTGTCACTGCTAGTAATCGATGGACGCCCCTCTCAGCCGGAACCAGCCCCACCACCGGCTTGCTCTGCTCTGATTTGGGGGGAGGACGATATAGTTGAGGAAGAGAAAGTAGAAGAGTTTTTTTTAGAAAATTGCATGTCCACATCATCTATGTGCCACCATGGCACCTGCCACGTTGGAAACTGGTGCTGGCATGGCAAGTTTTGGACTAACGTCGCATGACGACAATAATTGAAGGATCTAGATAGTCGCTTTGATAGTTTGAGGACCCAGATGGGAAGGTCTCAAAATTTTGGGGACTCTGGGTGCATTTTACTCCTAAAGAAATATGGACTTTGCTAATGCCTGCACGCGTAGGATTTAGAGTTTGGTATGCACACATCAAAGATATGAGTAAAAAAAATATAAAAAATTAGCATACCTTCTTAACCAACTCTGGCGCCCACACCCTCTCGCCGGCCACTGCCCCGCCATGGCCCTAGGGGCCCTAGCTCACCGCGGCGACCCCTTTGTAACACTGTAGTGTTATTTTGCATTTGCATCACATGAGCATAAGCACCATGAGTTCATAAAAAAACCTTTATAACATGTTTTATATGCATCTTCTTATATGCCTTGTATGCCTTTTTCTTGTATATACTTATGATCATGTGTACTGGAGTTTCTAAAATACCTTAACCATGCTTAGGTAACGTTCTGGAGTAATGTTCATATTGGTCATTAAGTCTAATTAAGCTTGTAAGCCTTTGACTTGTGTTGACCCTAGACCTCTTTTGTTTGACTTGCTTTGAAGTGGTAGCTAGAGTTAATGCATATGTATGCACCCTTAACCATTGTTTAGAGAATTTTATACGAACAAAAGTTGTAGTTCTCACTTTTCATGAAAATACTTGGAAAATGTTCAAAAAGGGTGAAAAAGGCAGAGTGAAGGTTGATTTTGAATTTTAGAGTCATTTTAAAGCAATTTTCTTGGAGCTCTAAACTTTCAATTTCAAGGAAGAATTGGACTTGCTCAAATTGGATGAAATGTTCCACTCTTCAAGAGATACATTTCACTCAAAATGACTTTTGACTAATTCAGCTTAGTTGGGGAGTAATAGGGCGGAGAAGAAGTTTATTTGGGGCAGGAAAAACAGATTTCTGTGAAGGCAGGGGAATGGCCGTTAGGGAGATCCTTGATGGGGAATCGACCGCGGCAGCATGCGCTCTCCACGTGGCCACCGTCCTCTGCCATCGCCCAGGCGCGCGCACGAGTGGAGGAGTGAAGACGCCCATCGGCCTTTCCCCACTCCTCATTTTCACTCTCCACCCTCACTCACTCGCCTCTGCTCCTCCCTCACCATTTCTTCCTCCGCCGCGGGGAACAGAGCCACCGCGCCCATCGCCACCACACTGTAGCACCACCACCCCACCGTTTTCTTCTCCATCCACGCATGAAGCTCCGTCATGCTTCACGCCATCCCTTGAGCCCCACCACGGCCAACGATGATGAAGGTAGTAGCCTAATCGGGCGTTTTTCCCTCCGCCATCATGGTCGTCGGCATTGTTGAGCTTCAGCTCGCTGCCGATGGCACTGCTCCACGTTTCCCCTCCCTCTCTCTCTCATTCTCGCGTCGCCTTGCATCGTAGATGGAGTAGGAGTGGACAAAGTCGCCAATTAGGGCTTGGGTTAGTGAAAGCTCCGGTTTGGTTTTGGTAATTAATGACACTCAACGTTGCTAATGCTTTGCTCTAAGTGTGGTTAGACACATAGCAACGTGACGGTGGATGATGGAGCATGGTGATCACGGTGATGAACATGAAGGATGTAAAGTGATCGAGCTCCGACGGAGGCCCATGGAGATCAAGGCGAAGGTATACTTGATAGGGCTTTCCGGTTTAGTGGTCGAGACACTTAGCGAGTGTGACCACATTTAGGATCGATAACCGACTATCAAGAGGGGTTTCCTCGTTCATTCGCGGTCCTTAGTGCCTCTAGTTGTGACTTTGCATGATGCATGAGAGGTTAACTAGAGAGCTAACCCTTGCGCGTTATTTCATGAGTGAAATACTAACTCCAAGGCTTGAGATTGGATCATCACTTCGTGGAGTTAGTGCACAAGGCAAGGGATTTGATTTGGATCAATTTGGAGCAAGTTTGGCGCATGAAATGACGATCACAAGGCGCCGGACGTCAAGTGGCGAAGGCGCCGGACTCGGAGGAGACGCGTCCGACGGCTTTGGACTTGGGCTCGCGCGTGGCCCGGCCGGCTCGCGAGCGGCGGACGCGCCGTGGCGCGTCCGGCGGGTCCCGGACGCGCACCGAAACTTCCCGGGCTCGGGCGCGCGGTGGGTACTCGGGCGAACGCACGCGGACGCGTGGCGGACGCGGGCGCCGGACTCCGTCGGACGCGGGCGCCGGACTCGGCGAGGTTGCGGTGAGCGTCCGACGCGTGAAGGATTCGAACGGAGAAGTTCCAACGGTCGGGTGACGTGGCGCGCTGAAGAGCGCCGGACGCGTCCGGCGGGCAGCGGCGGACGCGTCCGGCGCGTTCTGGAGCTCCAGCCCGAGGGGGCAACGGCTACTTTCGTGGAGGGGTCTATAAATAGACCATTGGCCGGCTTGGGGAGTCTCTCTTGGCCATTTTCACATACGTGTGCATCCTTTGAGCTAGAGAGACACTCCCCCACTCATCTCTTTCATTCTTGAGCATCACTTGTGAGATTTGAGTGGCAAGACAAGTGATTTGCATTGAGAGTTGCATCTAGAGGCACTTGTTCTTTGAGTGGGCTGCGGATTCTTGTTACTCTTCGGTGATTCCCGTCACCGTAGACGGTTTGGAGCAGCGGGTGGTGGTTGAGCTCGAGTTGGTGATTGTTCGAGGCCACACCGGGTTCTTGTGAGGGGTTCTTGATCCTTCCCCGCGGGAGTTCGCGAAAGGATACTCTAGTGGATTGCTCGTGGCTTGTGGATCCTTGTCTTGTGTGGAGATTGCGGCTCCCCTTTGGGGTCTTTGGCACCGAGCCAATTGAGCGGGCAACTCACCAAGCAAGTGTATCGCCACAACGAGGAGTAGCTTGCCGGGAAGCAAGTGAACCTCGGTAAAAAATCATTGTGTTGATTTGTGATTGCCGAGGCTTCGACCTCCTTGTGATTGTGCTTGAGCTCTCTAGGTGATTGGCTATCTTCTACTCTTCGCGGCGGTATAATCTTCGATCATCTCTTAACTTTCCGCAAAGTAGAATTGCTTGTTGTGGTCGGTCGGGAACCACTCTTTGAGTAGCTTAAATCCCGTGGGTAGAACTACTTGTTGTGGTCGGTCGGGAACCACTCATTGTGTAGCTTAAATCCCGTGGGTAGAATTGCTTGGTTGGTTTCGGTGAACCGACATTGTGTAGTTTGATCACCGTTGTTGTGTGTGCAATTGAGTTGAGTAGCCTTCCATGATAGGACGGCTTGCTTAGAGTGGTCGAAGCACTTGCTTTGCACATTTGCCGCCTTGCTATCTAATTGGGTTGTCTAGTGTTCTTGCTAGAAATTTTATTAGGCTATTCACCCCCCTCTAGCCATTGTGACCTTTCACGTGGTATCAGAGCCGGGCACCGTTTGTTTGAGTTGGATTAACATCCTACGGTGAAGCAATGGCATTGGTTATGCATATCAACAACACCAAGAAGGCACCTTCATTTCGAGGTGATGACTATGCCAAATGGAAGCTCAAGATGAAGAGTCATCTCAAGTCAATCAACCTTGAGGTGTGGAAAGTGGTGGAGACAAAGTTTGAGCTTGTTGAGGGTGCGGTGCCAACACCGGCCGAAGAGAAGAAGCAACAAGCAAATGACATTGCCGTGAGTGCTTTCCATGAGGCACTTGATGATAAAGCCTTTGAGCTCATCAAGAACCTTGAGGTGGCTCATGACATTTGGAAGAAGCTAGAAGAAGCTTATGAGGGCACCGAAAGTGTCAAGACCGCAAGAGCCTACATGTTGCAAGAGAAGTTCGCAAGCTTCTCAATGAAGGAGGATGAGAGTGTGCCGGAGATGTTCCATAGGCTCCAAGTCATTGTCAATGAGCTCAAGGGACTTGGGGAAGAGATCAAGGACTCTCAATTCTCCACCAAGTTCATGAGGTGTCTTCCCAAGAGATTCGATATGTTGAAGACCGTCATGGTGAAGACAACAATGAAGGAGAAGCCAACTCCCAACCAAGTCCTTCAAGAGATAATGGCCGATGATGAGTTTAGAGAAGATCATGAGAAGGAAGAGTTGGTGAAGAAGAAGAAGAAGGAGAATGAGAAGAAGGATGATGACAAGAAGAGCGTGGCATTCAAGGCCACATCATCCAAGAGCAAGGGCAAGAAGAAGAAAGAAGAGTCATCAAGTGAAGATGAACCATGCTCTAGCTCAAGTGGGCAAGAAGAAGAAGTGAGTGAACAAATGGCACTCCTTGTGAAGAGAATGGGGAAGCTCATGAAGAAAGGGTACCGGTCCAAGAGCAAGAGAAGCTCATTCAAGTCTAGTGACCGTCCCATGAAGTGCTTCCGGTGCAATAGCAAGGATCATCTCATCGCCAAGTGTCCTTATGCAAGTGATGATGAAGATGCCATGAGGAAGGAGAGGAAGAAGCAAGAAAAGAAGAAGGAGGAGAAAGACTCCTCTCACAAGAAGAAGAAGGGTGAATCTCATGTGGCAACTTGGGAGAGTGATTCATCTTCCTCAAGTGATGAAGATGATGATTCCAAGAAGAAGAAGAAGGGGCACGCAAGCATTGCCATTCAAGAGAAGCTTTCTCTATTTGGTGCTCCATCATCTTGCTTCATGGCCAAGGCCACTAAGGTACAATCTCCACCCGATAGTGATGATGAGAGTGATGATGATGATGACACCACAAAAGAAGAACTATGGGTCATGCTTCAGGATTGCAAGGGTGCTTTCAATGACTCTAGGAAAGAATGTAGGGGCTTGCGCAAGGATAAACAAAACCTTGACCAAGAACTTATGGAGTTGAAGGCATCTTATGAGAGTCTAAAGGTAGACCATAAGAAGCTAGAGATTGCTCACTCCAAGCTTGAAAAAGCTCATTCTTCTCTAGTTGAGAAGCAAGAGAAAGTGCAATCACAAGTGGTGATCATAGAGAAGAAAGATGTGTCTACATCATGTGATTCACTTGATGATTCAATTGTTATTGCATCACTTGGCCCTTCATGCTCTTATGCCTCTACTTCATCTAGTAGTGTTGGTCATGCATGTGATTCTACACTAGTAGTTGAGAATGAGTCTCTTAAGAAGGAAGTCAAGGAGCTCAACCACACCTTGGCTAAGGCTTATGGTGGTGAGGACCGCTTGCTTATGTGCTTGGGTAGCCAAAGAGCTTCTCTCTACAAAGAGGGATTGGGCTATAACCCCAAGAAAGTCAAGGCCGCTTTTGCTCCTCACAAGACTAGTTTTGTGAAGAACAATGGTAGCTATTGCAAGAGTTGCAAGCAAGTTGGCCATTTAGAGCATGCATGCAAGAACAAGAACACTAGTGCTTCCTCTTACAAGTTGAATGCTTCTTACATGCTTGTTAAGAGTGAGTGTGGTGTGAGTGCTAGATTCATTGGCACACCATGGATGAGCTCAAAGAAGAAAGCTATTTGGGTGCCAAAGACTCTAGTGACTAACCTTCAAGGACCCAAGCAAAAATGGGTACCTAAAGCTTGATGTCTTCTTGTAGGTTAATTACAAAGCCGGAGGGAGGCATTGGGTGCTTGATAGTGGTGCATCAAATCATATGACCGGTGAAGATAGTATGTTCAAGTCACTTGACAAGAATGACAATGGTGGATTCAACTCCATCACATTTGGTGACAGTAGCAAGGGTGATGTCATGGGGCTTGGAAAGGTTGCAATTTCCAATGACAAGGATCTCTCCAATGTGTTGCTAGTTGATACTTTGAACTTCAATCTTTTGTCGGTGGCACAATTATGTGATCTTGGCTACAAGTGCATATTTGATGACAAGCATGTTGAGGTAGTGAGCAAGGATCAAGCAAATATCATCTTCAAGGGGTTTAGGCATGGAAGCTTGTACTTGGTTGATTTCAATGCTAGTGAAGCTCAACTTTCATCATGTTTGATTGGCAAGTCAAGCAAGGGATGGCTATGGCATAGGCGCCTTGGACATGTTGGCATGAAGCAATTGAACAAGTTGGTGAAGCATGATCTAGTGAGAGGCTTGAATGATGTCACATTTGAGAAGGATAGACCTTGTAGTGCATGTCAAGCCGGCAAGCAACATGGGAACTCACACCCCAAGAAGAATGAGATGTCAACTTCAAGAGCATTTGAGTTGTTGCACATGGACTTGTTTGGCCCAACTCACTACACATCAATTGGGGGCAACAAGTATGGTTTTGTGATTGTGGATGATTACACAAGATACACTTGGGTGTTCTTCCTCTATGACAAAAGTGAAGTCTATGATCTATTCAAGTCATTTGTCAAGAGGGTGCAAAATGAGTTTGACACTACCATCAAGAAGATAAGAAGTGACAATGGGAGTGAATTCAAGAACACAAGAGTTGAAGAGTTGTGTGATGAGCTTGGAATTGTGCATCAATTCTCACCAACCTACACTCCCCAATCCAATGGTGTAGTTGAGAGGAAGAATAGAACCTTGATTGAGATGGCAAGAACTATGCTACTTGAGTACAATGTGAGTGAGAAGTTTTGGAGTGATGCTATCAACATGGCTTGCTATTATAGCAACCGCCTCTATTGCCATGGGAAGTTAGAGAAGACTCCATATGAAATCTTGAATGGAAGAAAGCCCAATATTGCTTACTTAGGGTCTTTGGTTGCAAGTGCTACATACTCAAGAAGGGGCAAAGACTTGGCAAGTTTGACAAGAGATGTGATGAGGGATTTCTTCTTGGCTACTCTACTTCTAGCAAGGCTTATAGAGTGTGGAACTTGGCTAATGGGCTAGTTGAAGAGGTTCATGATGTTGAATTTGATGAAACCCAAGGCTCTCAAGTTGGAAATCAAAATCAAGAAGATGTGGGTGGAGATCAATTGAACAATGCAATGAGACACATGGACATTGGTGAAATTAGGCCGAGGCAAGCGGATGATGGTGATGAGGTGCAAGTGCCAACTCAAGTGGTGATAGAAGATTCCAATGAGACAAGCACAAGTGGTACTCAACATGAAGATCAAGATCAAGGTCAAGCAAGCAATGCAAATGAGCTAGTTCTTCAACCTTCCAACATTGCAAGAGATCATCCTCTAGATCATATCATTGGTGATATTTAAAGAGGTGTGCAAACAAGATCAAGATTGGCTAGCATATGTGAGCACTACTCCTTTGTATCATTCATTGAGCCAACCAAGATTGATGAGGCATTGAAGGATCCGGATTGGATAAATGCCATGCATGAGGAATTGAACAACTTCACTAGAAATGAAGTTTGGGAGCTTGTTGAGAGGCCAAAGAAGCACAATGTGATTGGAACCAAGTGGGTCTTCAAGAACAAGCAAGATCAAGATGGCTTAGTGGTGAGAAACAAAGCAAGACTAGTGGCTCAAGGTTACACACAAGTTGAGGGTCTTGACTTTGGAGAAACATATGCACCGGTGGCAAGATTGGAGGCAATTAGAATCTTATTAGCCTATGCTTGTGCTCACAACATCAAGCTCTATCAAATGGATGTGAAGAGTGCATTTCTCAATGGCTTCATCAATGAGGAAGTGTTTGTTGCACAACCTCCCGGTTTTGAAGATGACAAGAAGCCCAACCACGTTTACAAGCTCAAGAAGGCTTTGTATGGATTGAAGCAAGCTCCAAGGGCATGGTATGAAAGATTAAGGGACTTTCTCATATCCAAAGGCTTCAAGATAGGAAAAGTTGACACTACTCTCTTCACCAAGAAGATAGAAGATGATTTGTTTGTGTTGCAAATCTATGTGGATGATATCATCTTTGGATCAACAAATCAATTCTTTTGTGAAGAGTTTGCTAAGATGATGGCTAGTGAGTTTGAGATGTCAATGCTTGGAGAGTTGAGCTACTTCCTTGGTCTTCAAATCAAGCAAATGAAGAATGGCACCTTTGTGAGTCAAGGCAAATACATCAAGGACATGATCAAGAAGTTTGGGTTGCAAGATGCTAAGGCCATTAGTACACCTATGGGAACCAATGGTGGCTTGGACATTGATGATAGTGGCAAGATGATTGAGCAAAAGCTATAAAGATCAATGATTGGAAGCTTACTATATGTGACCGCTTCAAGGCCGGATGTCATGTTTAGCGTATGCATGTGTGCAAGATTTCAAGCTTCTCCAAGAGAGAGTCACTTGACGGCAACCAAGAGGGTGTTGAGATACTTGAAGGGTACTCAAGATGTTGGTCTATGGTATCCCAAGGGGTCAAGCTTTGAGTTGATTGGATACTCCGACTCCGACTATGCCGGTTGCAAGATTGATAGGAAGAGCACAAGTGGAACATGCCAAGTGCTAGGAAGATCTCTTGTGTCATGGTCTTCAAAGAAGCAAAATAGTGTGGCACTTTCCACCGCCGAAGCCGAATATATTAGTGCGGGGAATTGTTGTGCACAATTGCTATGGATGAAAGCCACCTTGAAGGACTATGGGATCAAGTTCAAGCATGTGCCTTTGTTTTGTGACAATGAAAGTGTAATCAAGATGACAAACAATCCGGTTCAACATTCAAGAACCAAGCACATTGATGTGAGGCACCACTTCATTAGAGATCATCAACAAAAGGGTGATATTAGCATTGAAAGCATTGGCACCGAAGATCAACTAGCCGACATATTCACCAAGCCTCTTGATGAGAAAAGATATTGCAAGTTGAGGAATGAGTTGAACATACTTAGCTTCTCCAACATGGATTGATGCACCCCATATATGACATGCCTCTCTTCCAACATAGCAAGGTAAAGTTGGTTGTTGCATCTCATGCATCCTTTGCTAGTTGTGTAGATATGTATACATGTGCATCTTGCTAGGATCATTCATTGCAAACCAAATGAATTTGAAGGATATATGGCATCACTATTGTTTCTATGCTTGATTTGATCTAGTGATGGCATATGACTTGTTTGTGAGCTTGTAAACCTAGTGTTGAATCTTTAGCACTTGCTCATGATGTGTATCTCAACATGGTCAAGATAACCCTTATTCTTATGAGGTGTGAAGAAGCTTGCCCTTGGTTCAAACCGAGATACATTTTCTAGACATGTGATTTAGATTTGGCCATAGTTGATTGACTTGTTTCTCTCATCTTATGCACCCTTCTTGGTCATTGATGACAAAGGGGGAGAAGTAAGTATACACCTAGGGGGAGAAGAGAAGTTTACACCTAGGAGGGAGAAATAAGTCACAAAGAGCAATGGAAGGGGATCAATTTTTATGATATGACCCAACCATGAGCACACAAATAGGGGGAGCAAGCTCATAGACTATTTGTTGCATATTGTGTGTGCATACATGATGATATGGAGCATTGCAAGCTAAATTCAATATTCATGCTTGTTTGGTGTATTGCTAGTATAGAACTTGATTGATGAAATGAAATACTAGCATGCATAGGTGGTTTCTAGACATAGAGTTTCACTTGTTCAAGTACCTTGTTTATAATGTGATCTCATGAGGTATCTTGAGTTTTGATGATGTCTAGATTCCCATGGTGCTAAGGAAGGTTTATTATCGCACTCCGATTGGTATCACGCTTCAAAGGTCAATTCTATAAACCTTAGTACCATTTTGGTTGTGGTAACTCTCACAAAAGTTTCATCCATGCATGTGTGCTTAAAAAACGACCAAACATTTGATGCACACATGTAGGGGGAGCTACCACTACCAAAACCGGAATTGAAATGCTTGTCCAAATCCAAGATTCATGATCAAAATGACTTGGGCAAGCAATTCAATTTCATATTGAATTCTATTTCCATATCTTTGTGAGTTTGTCGAGGGGTTGTCATCAATTACCAAAAAGGGGGAGATTGAAAGCTCCGGTTTAGTTTTGGTAATTAATGACACTCAACGTTACTAATGCTTTGCTCTAAGTGTGGTTAGACACATAGCAACGTGACGGTGGATGATGGAGCATGGTGATCACGGTGATGAACATGAAGGATGTAAAGTGATCGAGCTCCGACGGAGGCCCATGGAGATCAAGGCGAAGGTATACTTGATAGGGCTTTCCGGTTTAGTGGTCGAGACACTTAGCGAGTGTGACCACATTTAGGATCGATAACCGACTATCAAGAGGGGTTTCCTCGGTTCATTCGCGGTCCTTAGTGCCTCTAGTTGTGACTTTGCATGATGCATGAGAGGTTAACTAGAGAGCTAACCCTTGCGCGTTATTTCATGAGTGAAATACTAACTCCAAGGCTTGAGATTGGATCATCACTTCGTGGAGTTAGTGCACAAGGCAAGGGATTTGATTTGGATCAATTTGGAGCAAGTTTGGCGCATGAAATGACGATCACAAGGCGCCGGACGCTGGTGGCGAAGGCGCCGGACTCGGAGGAGACGCGTCCGACGGCTTTGGACTTGGGCTCGCGCGTGGCACGGCCGGCTCGCGAGCGGCGGACGCGGGGCGTGGCGCGTCCGGCGGGTCCCGGACGCGCACGAAACTTCCCGGGCTCGGGCGCGCGGTGGGTACTCGGGGCGAACGCACGGCGGACGCGTGGCGGACGCCGGCGCCGGACTCCGTCGGACGCGGGCGCCGGACTCGCGAGGTTGCGTTGAGCGTCCGACGCGTGAAGGATTCGAACGGAGAAGTTCCAACGGTCGGGTGACGTGGCGCGGCGAAGAGCGCCGGACGCGTCCGGCGGCGCGGCGGACGCGTCCGGCGCGTTCTGGAGCTCCAGCCCGAGGGGGCAACGGCTACTTTCGTGGAGGGGTCTATAAATAGACCATTGGCCGGCTTGGGGAGTCTCTCTTGGCCATTTTCACATACGTGTGCATCCTTTGAGCTAGAGAGACACTCCCCCACTCATCTCTTTCATTCTTGAGCATCACTTGTGAGATTTGAGTGGCAAGACAAGTGATTTGCATTGAGAGTTGCATCTAGAGGCACTTGTTCTTCGAGTGGGCTGCGGATTCTTGTTACTCTTCGGTGATTCCCGTCACCGTAGACGGTTTGGAGCAGCGGGTGGTGGTTGAGCTCGAGTTGGTGATTGTTCGAGGCCACACCGGGTTCTTGTGAGGGGTTCTTGATCCTTCCCGCGGGAGTTCGCGAAAGGATACTCTAGTGGATTGCTCGTGGCTTGTGGATCCTTGTCTTGTGTGGAGATTGCGGCTCCCCTTTGGGGTCTTTGGCACCGAGCCAATTGAGCGGGCAACTCACCAAGCAAGTGTATCGCCACAACGAGGAGTAGCTTGCCGGGAAGCAAGTGAACCTCGGTAAAAAATCATTGTGTTGATTTGTGATTGCCGAGGCTTCGACCTCCTTGTGATTGTGCTTGAGCTCTCTAGGTGATTGGCTATCTTCTACTCTTCGCGGCGGTATAATCTTCGATCATCTCTTAACTTTCCGCAAAGTAGAATTGCTTGTTGTGGTCGGTCGGGAACCACTCTTTGAGTAGCTTAAATCCCGTGGGTAGAACTACTTGTTGTGGTCGGTCGGGAACCACTCATTGTGTAGCTTAAATCCCGTGGGTAGAATTGCTTGGTTGGTTTCGGTGAACCGACATTGTGTAGTTTGATCACCGTTGTTGTGTGTGCAATTGAGTTGAGTAGCCTTGCATGATAGGACGGCTTGCTTAGAGTGGTCGAAGCACTTGCTTTGCACATTTGCCGCCTTGCTATCTAATTGGGTTGTCTAGTGTTCTTGCTAGAAATTTTATTAGGCTATTCACCCCCCCTCTAGCCATTGTGACCTTTCAGTTAGTCGAACCATTACCTCGCTATCGTCGTGCTTACGGCTATGCCGCCATGCGTGCGGCTGGAGACCTATACCTCGCCAAATCGCACCACAAACCCTAGCTTGAGCTTTGCCTTGACTCCACGGAGCTTGCAGATGTGCTGCTAGGCCATGCCATGGCCGGAATCAGCCTCGCCGCCGCCATGCATCGTCGCCGTTCGCCGCCGCGCGCCGTCGCCATGCCTAACCACCGCGTCTGCCTCCCTCTTCCACACCCACGGGTTCGGCTCGACGAGAGGAGGCCAACGGTGATGGCCTCGTCCTCAGACACCTTGTCGCTAGCGAGATCCCGGCGATCAAAGTCATTGCCCCGCCTCTGGGTAGTGGCAGGTCAAGCCAGTTGATCTGCGGGGCCCGGTTGTCGGTGGATCTAGGTGCACCTAGCATTTTAGATTTAGGGTTTTCTTTTAATGAATTTTTGGAAATTGGTTTAAATCTTGTAAAATGCATATCTTAATGAATATTGATCCAACTAGTTAAGTGCTCGTGCATTGCTACTGGAGCTAAAGATTAGAACAAGACATGCAATTATCAGACTCAAATAAAATTGTCCAAATGATAGATTATTAGATTATGCTTTTAAGTTACAAAAGCTCAAGTGGTTCCTATGTACCCACCTTTTATGCAACACATAGATGATTTCAAAGTTCAGATGCATCAAACTATTGCAGTGATCACCATGATATGTACTATGGCTCAAGAAAAGACAAATTGGTCTAGTGGTCAGCTTAACTTGCTTCGACCACCAAGCAAAATGCTTGTGGGAAGGCTGTGCTAACTGCAAATGCATGTGCCATTATTTGTCCTCAAAAGAGACACCAGGGCCTTGTTTAGAGCACACACTCAATAATCTAGTAATCTGTAGACGCAGCAACCTTTCTTTTGTCGCAAAAGTAAGAGTATTCTTAATGTGTGTTCTAATTGTAGTTAAATCAATTTAAAAGGGAATGATAGTGCTGGTACTGAAGTAGTATGAAGGCACGGTTGCTATGACCATGTGTGGATTAGCTTTCTCGTTCCTCTCCCTGTTTTTCTTTCCGGTTGTTAGTACAGATGCAAACGCCTTGTTAATACGTGAGTACAAGCCAATTTGTATTCTCTTTTTCAAATATAAACTCATATGATCTATGATTTTTATTGCACAAATGTTGATGGAGGACGACAATTTAGAAAATTATATTCATTAAAGCTGCTACTACATAGCTGACTTATAGATGACTTCAATCACGCTACGCCATTGTTCGAGCCGGTGCTCTTTGTAGTGTGTTAACTATAAGTTCTCTAGCTGGCATGTTCACTGTTCTCTTACTGCTATCTCTAGTTGGCATTAAGTCTTGCTTTCCTAGTTATTACTGCTATCTCTAGTTGGCATTAAGCTATACAGATCTATATATCAAATACATAGATGGTTTTTTTTTGAAATCATGCATGTGCGTGTATTGCTTTAAGAGAATAAGGAGTTTGGTTACACGACTTGGCGGGGGCCTAGGCAAGCTGCCATGGCACCCGACAAGTTAACACACTACAAAGAGCACCGGCTCGAACGATGACGCAGTAAGGTTGTACTTCCTCAAGGAACCGATGTGCGACGGCGGGGAGGATCCTAACGACTAGGTCACCACGACGAACAGCGGTGCGAGCTTCGTGAAGCCCGCTGCGAAATATATAGATGTTGCATGTACATGTAGCAGTGGATGAGATGATTGTTAGAGTTAAAAAACTAATATTTTTTGGTACTTGAGCTTACGTAATTGACATAAAATCCACAGGACTAGTCATGTTGCTGATGCCCCAGCAGGTGCCCAGGCACATGGACCAGCAAGGTTCTAGTGGTCTGATGCAATTTCAGTGTTCAAGCTACGCCGTTTTGTTCAACTTGTTGGACAGGGCATAAACATGAACAAGGGCTTCAAGGAGGTGTAAATTATCTTTGGGAGCAGTGTTGCAACTGTGCAACCATCGAGCTCCTACTACCATTGGTGTTGTCGTGTTGACACCTCTGAAGTCCCTGAATCTTAGGACACTGAAGAAGGTTCTTCAGGTAATACTCTCCTATAGTTGTCCCCCTTTACTTTCCACGCCTATGATTTTCCCCTAATATAACAGTAGAATTTTGAAGTAAAATTTATCAGTGAAGCATACAAGGAATTGCCATTTTGCACTCTTGCTAATCTGTATAATGAAGAAATAGAAAAATGGAAAGGTTGCTCATTAAACTGTCTGTATGCTTTATTTTTCTTATGATTAGTGTACATACAACTTCATTTCTTTTATAATTCATCTGTAGGATCTTTCATCCATGACTTGTCCTCACAGTTGTCAACTTCTTCAAAATTGACAACTTCTAACCATCTTCAGAATTATTATGTACCTTTGAATAACTAAATGTCAGCTCATGGTTGCTTTGAATAACCAGTTGCCTCGCATTATTTCAAGTTCACTTTCTACATTTTTCATAATTTTTCCTTAACACACATCACTTTATGCATATCTGTAGCCTGGGCAGCAGTGTCGCAACTGGGCAACAATCTGAAGCTCCTACCATCATTGATGTTGACACGCTCATCCTGAAGCTGAGAACATTGAAGAAGATTCTTTAGGTAAATACTTCTCCTATAGTTGTGCCCCTTTACTTTCCATGCCTGCGATTTTTCACTAATATAATAGTAGAATTCCGAAGTAAAATTTATCAATAAAGCATACAAGGAATTGCCAATTTGCACTCTTGGTAATCTGTATAGTGGAGAAATAGAAAACTGAAAAGACATACCCCCCCCCCCCCCGGCGGCCTGGTTTTTGTAGGATTGGTAACATCACATTTGTCTTCTCACTGTGGCTATCTCAAGAATTCTCTTTCTTATATTTGTTCATTTATCTGTCTGTTTATTTTGCACAGAGATCTGGTAGATATGTAACAAATATTTGTTTTCTCTAGTTAAAAAGATTTTAAGACAGTCTATTTTTATTTTATCCAATAAGGATTAGACAGTTAAGATATTATTTTAATGAATTATTGTGGGAGGTTCAAGTTGAACACTGATTTTCAGACATATAACCTACTTGTCTTTTATGCTTGGAATGAAACTGAAAGATGCTTCCGCAACATTAAGTGCACAACATAGATTGATATTATCATATTGCAATGCATACATACATATTGCATCCTTTTTTGTTAGTCATACTTTCTATGTAGTAAGAGAATTAAGTTATCATACTGTTACCACATATATGGTGCAAGTTATATGTGGGCTCTCAGGGTAATGTTGATTTTGACTCCCTTGCTCGTCTCGTGCGCACCTTGGCAAAGATTCAATCATGTTCAGCTGTATGCTGAATGTGCAGGTCGGGGCCAAGGATATATTCTATACATTTTAAGTCAGGTTCATTGTAATTTTATTTTGAAATTTCTAGAATATCTAATAATGATATTGACATTGGAGCGATATAACGGCATGCATATGGTCTATGCATTGGCTTTATATCCAGATGAAAGAACATGTGTACTGCGTGTATCCGACATGAACCAGCATGATAAGTTGTTTGGTATTCAGATGTTCCTTGTTGGATTGGATTAAATGGAGCTTGTCCAGCACATTTCAAATTTGTAATTTGTATTTTTGCTGATTTTTTTGTTGCTTCGAGATTGTTTTTTTTTGGTTCATCTTTCTATTTTTCTAATATTTTTGTGATTTTAGAGATGAATTTTAGAATGGTCATGCTCTTTTTTTTAAATTTAATTCGAATGTTCAATGAATCAAAAACAAAGTCTCATGTCAAATCTGTGTGCTTCCCAATGTACATAAATTGTGCATGAAGCTCTGTACAACTTGTCATTGCTTTTGTAAAGACTAAAGAGCATGCTCAGTTTCATCTGGCCGAACGGACAAAATCCTGCTGAGCATCCTCAATCATTTTGTATATTTCGTTTGACAAATGAGGTAGTTTGTCAATTCCCAACTAAATATCAAAGCTAAAAACACTTGGCAAAATCCTGCGCGAAGTATGCACGGGAGTAGCGCGGCGGGGGGGGGGGGGGGGGGGGAGGTGGGGGGATTCTCGCGAGCCTGAAGCAATGCCAAGCCCAAGCCGGCTTGACAAATATGGGAGTCTATCCCAGGTTTTTGCCAAATTAACTAAAATGCCAATTCTATTTGCCAAATCATTGGATAGATGTTTTGTAGATTTTTTTACAAATATATGAATGCAAAGTCTATTTGCCAAACGATTGTGATGCTCTAACCACTCTCTTTATCCAAATGGCTTAATTAGCAATTGGAGTTAAACCCCGAGCACTCAGTGGATCGGGTGGCCGGGTGCATCAACCCCAACCACGCGGGGGTGAGGTCTCCCTTGGGTTGGTTCCCCCGGTTGCCAACAGCGTTTTTCTTACCCGGTCGGTAAACCGCACGCGGGGGTTGGTCGATTCCCTTGCCCAAATTTCAAATTTGAAGTTTGAAAAAAAAATGCTGAAAAAATTCCTAAAAATAGCTCTTGAATTATGGAACCCAATGGTGTAAAATTTTTTCAAATTTGATTTCGTTTAATATTTATTTAGACGTTTAGAAGTTTGAAAAAAAGAAAAAGAAAAATGCGGCCCGGCCCGTGAAGGCCCATTAAATCATGAAGGTCGAAAAACATACTAAACACACTCAAATTTGAGTAATTTTGACATCATTGGATTCTACAAATCATGAAGTATTTTTAGGAATTTTTTTAGCATTTTTTTTAAAAAAAATAAATTTGAATTTTAAAAAAACTGCTCAAACCGCTCAAACCGGGCGGTAAACCGGACAAACCGGGTAAACCGGCCGGTTTACGGTACAAACCGCCACAACTGGGCCTTTCAAATTCGAATTTGAATTCGGGCGGTTTTTACCGGCCGGTTTACCGATTCCGGCCGCCTCCGGTCGGTTCAACGCCACCGGTAAAAAAAACACAGGTTGCCAAACGAAATGAGGCACCAGCAACGCCGAGAGCCCATCCCAGTCCTAGCGCACCGCCCAACGACCCTTCCGGGCCACCTTCTTGACTCGCTACCAGCGCAAGCTAAGCATCCTATTCTCTCGCCTGCCGCCCCACGCGTTACCACAATTCGGATCCGGCTGCTCCGGCACAGGGCCGGAGTGGGGGATATCTGCGAAGGTGGACTCGGAAGGACGCCCCGGTTCGTGTCTTCCTTTCGGTTCCTGAGGCGCCTGTGTCGGCCATGTCGGAGGCCGGCCGCCGCGGAGCGCGGGAGAAGCTCCGGGAGGCGGCCTGCAACGCCGTCGCCGGCGGTTCGGCAGGTACTTCTAATCCCTTCTCTTGTTGGCTTCCGGGATTCGGGCTTGCTTGTGTGGTTGTGACGGTCCTGTGTTCTGCTTCCTTTGTATTCAGGGGTGATCTCCGCGACCGTGTTGTGCCCACTGGACGTGATCAAGACGCGGCTGCAGGTCTACGGCCTCCCTTCCAACTTCTCTGGCGCAGCTCCGCCTGGTAAGTTGCCTCTGCTCACGATTGCCTGCCTGCCTGCTACCTCTATGCTTGGTTTGTTATGAACTCCAGATCGTGTTTGGGTCCATTTTATGTTTATTTATATATAAACTAGTGACATGCACGTGCAGCACGAATGTGCCCATGACGATGAAAAAGTTCATTCATAACGGAAGAATTAGTGAAGATTTCAAGAAAATAATAACAGACACTCGAGAGTTTCATATAATAGATAACAAGAATCCAGATAGTAATAAAAATGTGTTTTTGCCGCAGGAGTTGACAGCTCAATTTCATGTACTAGATGAAATGAATTCAAGTTGAAATATTGAGTTGGTTGCTAAGCACCAACACCTATTTACATCCATATCAAATCCAATTCACAACTAAAGGGCAACTGTCTTTCACAAAAACTGAATTTCCTACAAGTAACAGCACATGAGTATTGCCGCACAGGTGTTGAACAAGCTGCAACGCGGCTTTTCCATCAGACTGATAAACAGCCAACAGTTGTTTCCATTATGACATGTGGAGATGTTATCTAAAACCATGAGTTTAGAAGATAAAATCTACATAACACAACCTTCCCGGTCACAATTCATGGTAATGCCCAAGCTCTTTTTGACTTGGCCGTGACCTCAACAATTGGCAATGGGGCGCACACCAAGTTCTGGACTGATAAATGGCTAAATGGGTCTTCTGTTGAATTACTGGCCCCACATTTATTTGCATGTGTTCCAAAAAGGAAGGCAAGAAGGCGCACTGTTAGGGAAGCGCTGATGGATAATAGTTGGGTGCAAGATATTGAAAGCCATTATCCTGTTGTAATCTTGGCCGAATTTCTATATATTTGGGACTTGGTCCAGGAAGTAGTACTTCAACCTGAGGTGAATGATGTTCACAAATGGAAATTGGAGGCTTCAGGAGAATTCTCTACCAAATCAGCGTATGAGGCTTCTTTGGAGCAATCCTCTTTGAACCAAGCAAATTGATTTGGAGTAACTAAGCTCTCAGGAAGTGTAAATTTTTCCTCTGGTTGGTGGCTCATAACAGTTGCTGGACGGCTGATATACTTGCTCGACGTGGTCTGCCCCATCCAGAGCATTTCCCATTTTGCGAACAGGAGGATGAAACAATTGAGCATCTATTATGTTCTTGTGTCTTCTCACGGCAATTTTGGCACCAGCTGCTCCATCGTTTTGGATTACCAGATGTAGCACCTCAATCAAGTACCACAAGGTTCTTTGATTGGTGGCAACAAGCTCGCAGCTCTTTCAACAAGGAGGTGGGGCGAGGCTTTAGTGGTCATGCTGGGTGCTTGGATCCTTTGGAAGGAAAGGAACAGCATAGTGTTTAATGGTGTCTCACCTAGGCTGGATCGGGTGCTTCTCCTTGCACAGGATGAGGCTGATCACTGGATGCTAGCTGGCGCCAAGGGTCTCAGAGGTCTAGTTGCTGGTAGTCGTGGTGTTTAGCGGCTCTCTTTTAGCTGTGTGTGTTTTTTGGTCGTAGTCTCTTGTTACGAACAGGCGCGTTGGTAGCAGATAAAATCCTGTGGGGTGTGGTGTGGTGTGAGATTTTTTGTACTGGCTTCTTGGGCCTTCTTTTTTCTCCTATCTTAAATACTATACAATGATACGCAGCCCTCCTGCGTATTCCAGGAAAAAAAATATTAGCTTGAGACTTGAGAGACATGAGATTCAATTTTTATGTGTCTTGCTTTTGATTGATGATTAACATAAAGCCATGACAGAAAATTCTGGATTCTTAGGAATCCAAAACTTAAATGCTACCGACTAGTCTTTGGTATTTTTATTTACTTATATCATCTGTCTTTTCAATTTTCCCTTGTTTTCTGATTCCAGTCTCTATCTTTATTAGGTAGGGTGATTATTTCTGGTTTTCAGCAGATATTAAAGAATGAAGGCTTGCCTGGGCTGTATCGTGGCCTTTCTCCAACGATTGTAGCACTGTTTCCGACTTGGGCTGTAAGGAAATTTTTAATCTTATATCTTCTACCAGCACTACTGCATAATTGTTTAACATACTTCTTTAGTCTTGTTATCCAAGTGTGGTTTAGTTGAACAATTGATGAGCTATATACTCACTGTATCCTGATTTGATGTGTTGACACTAGAGTTCTTACATATTCTGGATTAAGGCTAAAGTCAAATGCACATAGTTTCTGGAAGCATGTATAGACATCTTATTGCATTTGTTGCTTGCTAGCGAGGGCCCTCATGTTACATCATATTTAATGCACCTTAACAAAACGTGTGATGTGGGGCCGACAATACAGCCTCCGACCTCGAGCACGAGGTGCTGCGCATGGCCAGCAGCAGCTTAATGAGGACAGGGCGGCTGGAGTTTAAGGCCTCACGGTGATCAAGAAAGAAGATGAAGAGCTTAGCAGCCAACTAATTATGGCTGGCAATTGTATCAAGGAGATAAGCTCCTTTAGCATTGAACAGCAGCTGGCTGTTAATTGCCTGGCAGTAGAATCAGGGAGCCTGGCTCCTATTTATGTAATCGACAGACCATCTTATGAGTTAAGCAAGAAGAACCAAATTATACCTAATCTCACCTCTGCTGTCTTCAATCTCACCTTGTGCCTGGGTGTCCAGGGAAGAACCCTGGCGCCACTATTACCCACCTGCAACTACGAGTTGAGGAGCCAAGGACCTGCCACTCGGGGTCCTGAGGTCCTTGGCAACTTGGTATCAGACGGCCGTCGATCCTCCGCCCACTAGACCACCTCCACTGCCTCCTCTGCCACACTAGCATCCTCACCCACCCATTCCGCCGCATCCTCCCCTCCCACCATGACAGAGCCCACCATCATCGACCTCGCCAAGATGATTGGTGACCTCACCAAGAACATGGCGGCGATGCAGCAGCAGCTCGTGTCGATTCAACAAGCCCAGCCGCCACCATCGTCTTCGTCAGGCTCGCGCGGGTCCGGCTTTGGAGAACACCACGGCGACCGGCCGCCGCGGCTCCAGAAGATGGACTTTCCCAAGTTCGAAGGGAAGTCCGACCCGCTGGCCTTCATCAATCGATGTGAAGCGTTCTTCGTCTAGCAGTGCATCACGCCGAAGGAGCAGGTATGGATGGCTTCGTATAATCTCGAAGACATCGCGCAGATGTGGTATATCCTGGTGCAGCAATCGAAGGGCACCCCCAACTGGCGGCGCTTCACCGAACTCCTCAATCTCCTCTTCGGTCCAACCTCATGGGCAAGCTCATAGCTTGCCGCCGCACTTGGACCGTGGAGGAGTACCAGGCCCGCTTTGAGGCTCTGCTTCCCCGGGCCGGTCCACTGGAGGAAGCCCAGCGGGTCCAAGCATTCATGGCGGGGCTTGCTGACAGGGCCTCCCCCGCCCCTGGCCCTCCCGGTTCCACCGACGCAGCAGCAGCAGCAACGCCTTCCCAACATCACCCGTCCTTCGCCGGTCGCTAGGTCCGCCGGCTGTCCAACATCGTGATGGACGACCGCCGCCGACAGGGACTCTGTTTCAATTGCAACGAGAAATACTCTCGCGGCCATAACCGTGTCTGTCAACGCCTCTTTTTCCTGGACATTGCAGAGGAGGACGACCTCGACGAAACCGCTCCTGTGCATACCACCGACAACCCGCTGATCTCGCACCACGCGATAGCGGGTGTCCGCCTGGGGGACACGATGCAGGTGCGCATCAACCTTGGTGGCGCGTCCCTGCTGGCCCTGCTCGATTCGGGGTCGATGCACAACTTCGTGGGCGGACGAAGCGGCCGCCCACACACCCGTCCGCCTCCAGCTCCATGGTGGCATGAAGGTCACCGTCGCCAATGGTGAACGGGTGTTGTGTCCAGGCGAGTACCGCGCATCCTCCTCCTCCATCGAGGGCCCCCACTTCTCCACCTACTTCTTCACCCTTCTGCTAGCCGGCTACGACGTCATGCTGGGGACACAGTGGCTGGCCACGCTGGGACCCATCCTTTGGGACTTCGACGCTCTGACCATGTCCTTCTGGCACCATGACCGCCGTGTGTGTTGGAAGGGCGTGGCTGGCCCGACGAGCCCAAGCCTCAAGGCGTGCCACTCCAACGACCTCATGCCTGCCCTCCTGGACGAGTTCGCCTCCGTCTTCGCCGAACTAGAAGGCATGCCACCGCCGCGCTCCCGGGACCATCACATCAACCTGGTATCGAGAGCGGCGCCCGTGGCGGTCCGCCCCTACCGCTACCCGACATCGCACAAGGACGAGCTGGAACGCCAGTGCTCCGCTATGTTGCGCCAAGGTCTCATCCGGCGCAGCAACTCGACGTTCTCTTCGCCGGTCCTGCTCGTCAAGAAGGCAGACGGTTCCTGGAGGTTCTGCGTCGACTATCGCGCACTCAACTCCATCACCATCAAGGACACCCATCTCTTCCCCGTCGTCGACGAGCTCCTGGACGAGCCGCACGGCGCTCGGTTCTTCTCCAAACTTGACCTGCGTTCCGGGTACCACCAGGTCCGGATGCACCCAGAGGACATCGAGAAGACCGCGTTCTGGATGCACGATGGGCTGTACGAGTTTCTGGTCAGCGACGTTCCAGGCCCTCATGAACGACGTTCTCCGGCCGTTCCTCCGCCGCTTCGTCCTCGTCTTCTTCGACGACATCCTCATCTACAGCCACTCCCTCGCCGAGCACCTCCAGCACGTGCGCGCTGTCCTCACTAGCCTCCACCAACACCGCCTCTTCGTCAAGCGTACCAAGTGCGAGTTCGGTGCTGCATCCATTGGCTACATCGGCTCTTCGTCAAGCGTACCAAGTGCGAGTTCGGTGCTGCATCCATTGGCTACACCGGCTCTTCGTCAAGCGTACCAAGTGCGAGTTCGGTGCTGCATCCATTGGCTACCTGGGCCACATCATCTCAGCCTAGGGAGTGGCCATGGACCCGGAGAAGGTGCGTGCGGTGGCAGACTGGCCACAGCCACGCTCAGCTCGGGCGGTTCACGGGTTCCTCGGCTTGGTGGGATACTGCTGCAAGTTCGTGAAGGACTTCGGGGCGATCGCTGCCCTGCTCACCGCCCTCCTCAAGAAAGAAGGTTTCTCTTGGTCACCAGAGGCTGAGACAGCCTTCTACGCCCTCAAGTCTGCAGTCACCACGGCGCAGGTCCTGATCCTCCCCGACTTCAACCAAAAATACGTCGTGGAATGCGACACGTCGACCCATGGCTTCGGCGCGGTGCTGCTCCAAGGGCCGCACCTGGTGGCCTTCTTTAGCCGGCCGGCAGCACCACGACACTGCTCACTAGCGGCCTATGAACGTAAACTGACCACTTCAGTTTGAAGTTTCTGCTGGATCAAAGGCTGTCCAACATCCCACAACATCACTGGGTGGGCAAGCTATTGGGTTTTGACTTCACAGTGGAGTACAAAGCGGGCAACACCAACACGGTGGCTGACGTGCTCTCTCGCCGTGACACTGAGGAGGCTGCGGTGTTGGCCATCTCGGGGCCCAGGTTCGACTTCATCGCGCGTCTACGCCGCCAAGCCAATCAGCAGGACCCGACCTTGATCGCCCTCCAGGAAGACCTTGGGCAGCCGCGGGACGCCGTGGGCTGTCACGGATGGCCTGGTGGCGTTTAACGGCCGCCTCTACTTACCTCTGGGCGCGCCGCTCCTCCACGAGGACTCGCTGCTGTCCATGAGGGCGGCCATGAGGGCGTCCAGCGCACACTCCATCGGCTGCAGCGAGATTTCCATTCACCCAACTTATGGGCGGTCATCCAGGACTTCGTGTGCGCCTGCGTCATGTGCCAGAGGTATAAGACAGAGCATCTGCACCCAGCTGGCCTCCTCCTGCCTCTCCCTGTGCCATCATCCATCTGGACGGACATAGGCATGGACTTCATCGAGGCGCTGCCAAAAGTGGGCGGCAAGTCCGTGATCCTCACCGTCATCGACAGGTTCAGCAAGTATTGCCATTTCATTCCGCTGTCCTATCCTTACTCAGCGGAATCAGTGGCCCAAGCGTTCTTCTCCGGCATTGTCAGGCTGCACAGACTGCCCCAGTCCATCGTCTCAGGTCGGGACCCTGTCCTTACTTCCATATTCTGGAAGGAACTGGTGCGACTCCCGGGAATTAAGCTCCATATGACGCTGCATTTCATCCTCAATCAGATGGTCAGTGTCAGACAGAGGCAGCCAACAAGGTGATCATCATGTACCTATGCTGCATGACGGGGGGACAGACCCCGGCAATGGCTGCAGTGCTTGCCGTGGGCTGAATTCATCTTCAGCAACAGCCTACCAGGCAGCCCTGAAGATGACACCGTTCCAGGTCGTTTACGGCCGGCAGCCTCCTTCCATTTGCTCCTATGAGCCGGGCGAGTTGCGTGTTGCAGCTGTAGCCAAATCCATGGCTGAACGCGACGAGCTGCTAGCTGACACGCGCGCCAGGCTGGAGCAGGTGCAGCAGGTGTACAAGCGCTGCTATGATCAGCACCATCATGAGGTCCACTTCAGCACAGGTGATTGGGTGTGGCTTCGCCTTCGACATCGTGCCCCTGCCTCGCTGAACGAGGTCACCAAAGGCAAGCTGCGCCCACGCTTCTACGGGCCATATTGGGTGGCGGAGGTCATCAACGAGGTCGCATACCGCCTCGACCTGCCACCATGCGCCCGCCTTCACAACGTCTTCCATGTCGGCCTGCTAAAGAAGTTCGTGGGTGCCCCACCAGCAGCACCACCGCCTCTGCCTCCGGTTCACTATGGCGCCACTCAGCTGGTGCCCGAGCGCGCCACCCGCACCAGACTTGCACGTGGAGTCCGTCAGGTGCTCATTCACTGGCAGGGCGAACCGGGGTCCTCTGCAACATGGGAAGACATCGACTCCTTCCAAGATCGCTACCCCAGCTTTCAGCTCGAGGACGCTGCTCCTCGAGGAGGAGGAGGAGGAGGAGGAGGAGGGGGGGGGGGGGGTGGTGGGGGGGAATGTGATGTGGGGCCGACAATACAGCCGCCGACCTCGAGCACGAGGTGCTGCGCATGGCCAGCAACAGCTTAATGAGGCGTCTCGAGTTTAAGGCCTCACGGTGATCAAGAAAGAAGATGAAGAGCTTAGCAACCAACTAATTATGGCTGGCAATTGTATCAAGGAGATAAGCTCCTTTAGCATTGAAGAGCAGCCGGCTGTTAATTGCCTGGCAGTAGAATCAGGGAGCCTGGCTCCTATTTATGTAATCGACAGACCATCTTATGAGTTAAACAAGAAGAACCAAGTTATCCCTAATCTCACCTTTGCTGTCTTTAATCTCACCTTGTGCTGGGCGTCCAGGGAAGAACCCTGGCACCACCATTACCCACCTGCAACTACGAGTTGAGGAGCCAAGGACCTGCCACTCGGGGGCCTGAGGTCCTTGACAAAACGAATCAAGTGATATATGAGGAGAGATAAGATCTGCTTTTTCATTGAAAACACAGAAATGTGTGTCATTGAATTAGATTTCTAGATTATCTTCGCGCCCACGGCCATGCTTGATGTAGGTACTAGTATTAGAGATATGTATATGTATATTGTATCTTGGCTATATATATGTGATCCACCCCTCCCTAATGGGAGTGTGAGATGTTATCCCATTATTTCCATTCTTCCACAGCCGTCGCTTCCTTTTCCCTCAACAATGTTCTTGATGCCCCTGCTCTTGTGCACAATCTTCTCTTTGTTTGACAGTTTACGTGTGATAATAATTGTTCCATTGAATTTGATGCCTCTGGATTTTCTGTCAAAGACCCCTCAACGGGACATGACCTTCTTCGCTGCAACAGCAGTGGCGATCTCTACACCATCTCACCATCCATCCAATCCACTACCGCTAGTTGCAGCCTTGCTATTTCACCATACTGTGGCATCTCCGCCTTGGTCATCCAGGCCATACCTCCATCAACACTCTTCGGACCATGTCAGCTATCTCATGTTCTAGTGCTTCGCGTTCCATGTGCCACACCTGTCAGCTTGGCAAGCATACACGCCTTCCGTTCGCTAGCTCTATTTCCTCTACTTCAGCACCTTTTGACTTGATTCATTGCGATGTCTTTTTTTTCGAAAGTGTGCGCTGCATGTGCTTCATTAAGAGATTCATTGCGTGCGCTAGTCCCAGGATGTCAGACCATTGGCACCGACTGTGCACCAGAGCTGAATCTCTGCATCTACAGCCTGCAGCTGGCATTGTACTGAGGCAGAACTGATCAGCGAGTTGAAGGTGTCATCGCTAGCCATGCTTCTTGCCTCACCATTCTGCAAAGAATGATACCATTGATAGTTTTGTTGGGCATGGTTTGTGTGCGTTTGTAGGATGAGCTGGGAGAGCCCATTTAGCTATGATATTTTTCAGGGGAACATGTTTTACGATTGTCGAGAGTTTGGGGTCGACATATGGAATAGACACTTTTTTGAGAGAAGAAAATTTTTGTCTCCCATCTTCATGGGTGAGTATGCCTGTCTTATGGAGTGAGCAGAAGTTTGGAGTGTTTCTTCTAATACTCTATATATAAGGCATGGTTTGTCCTGGCATGGTTTTCCAAAATAGACTATAGCTCACAATTTGTACAATAATATAATGTTTGTAGCAGTGAAATTATGACTCAACATAGTACTTTCGATTTTGAACCTGATGATACCACGTTTGTATACTGAAACTTACATCTTTGTAAGGCTAATTGTTGACAATAAGATGTTCGAATCTTAAAATGCATGCACATGTTATGACCGGCATCACATATACGAGGAGGTCGGCGCCAAGTGGCTAGGCGCCACAGCCACCAGGCGACTTGGGCTTGAGGCCCAATTATCTTCATCTATATTATTATTAGTATTATTATTATTTCAGGGAGTTATTTAGATATTTGAGATGAGAGGATGCTATATATATTTGTAAGAACTATTGATTGAGATTAAGCAGAAACATATATTGTTTCCAGCTTCCTTTAGGGAGCTGGGAGATCGGGAAGTCCCCCGAACCCTAGCCGCCACCTGCCCTAGCCTCGTGAACAGTACCCGCGGTAATGTAGCGCAGCAGCACACCACGGCACCCCAGCGCCGATCTCGTGTTCGTCCACCAATCTCTCACCCGTACAGCCTACGGGAGATCAAGGGAAGAAGGAGAAACCCTATCAACTTGGTATCCAGTTTCTCTGGTTCGATGGCTGATCCTCCGGTGCCCTCCACAACCGCGCCGCCCCCCGCCGCCGACCTCTCGGTGGTGACCGCCGGGGCGGCCTTCGGCGCCCTCGGTTTCGGCGCGCAGGGCGAGTCGCCCTCGTCCTCGGCCACCCTCGTCCTCAGCCCCGCCGATCTCACGGCGGCGGTGCTCGAGTTAGGGCGCGCGGTCAAGGGAATCCATGCGTTCCTCACCGGGCCCAACGCGCCGCCGCCCGCCCACCACGCAGCGGCCCTCCCCGCCCGCAGTCGACGCGCGGCGGCCGCGGCCGCGGCGGCGGGCGGCCGCTCGCGGCGTCCGGCCGCACCCCACCCCACCATCGACGGGGGTGCCCATCCGTCCATCGCCTTCCCGCACTCGCCGTCTCCGATCCCGAGCTTCCCGTTCGAGCAGCAGGTGGCGCCGCCGGTTTACACCACCACTCCGGCGCGGACGACCACCCTGGCCTCGGGCTCGGGCCACGGGGGCACGCTCACCAGCGACATCCTCTACGGCGGCGTGGACGGGCCCCTGTTCCCGGGGGTCAGCCTGTGGCCGGACACCGCCATGGCGACGGCGTCGAGTGCGAGCGCCCCGGGCGGGGGCGATCGCCGGCCGCTGGCGGAGCCGGGCGCGTGGGAACCTAAAACCCACAAGCTCGACTTCACCACCTACGACGGCTCCGTCGACCCGCTCAGCTGGCTCACACACTGTGAGCAATTCTTCTGGGGGCAGCGCACGCCGCTGTCCCAACGTACGTGGATGGCGTCCTACCACCTCACCGGCGCCGCGCAGACGTGGTACTACGCCCTCGGGCAGGACGAGGGCATGCCTTCCTGGGACCGCTTCAAGACACTCTGCCGCCTTCGTTTCGGTCCTCCCGACGCCATGTTCGGCTCCGGCATCTCGCCGGGCCGCCACCGTTCCGGTCCTCGGTTCGGGAGTTCTCCGAGCGCTTCCGGACCATCTTGGCGCACCCGGGGACATCTCCGGGCGCCGAAGGCGAGCTGTTCGTCGGTGGCCTACCCGACAACATCCGCGTCGACGTCGCCATGCGCGCACCGCCGGATTTGCAGACCGCGATGTTCCTGGCGCGCGCCTTCGAGACGCGGGCTGCGGCGACGGCGCCACCACCGCCGCCACCTCCACGGGAGCAGCGGCCGCCCGGCATGCTCGGCATGCCGCCACCGCCCCGGGCCGCGCCACGCCCACCGGGACACACCGCCCGCGAGCCCCGGCGCCGACGGGAGGGCCGCCGCGACCACCGCTGCGGCGCGCGCCCGCACCTTCCGCCGCCGTCGCCTGCCGAGATGCAGGAACGCCGTCGCCAGGGACTCTGCTACAACTGCGACGAGCCATACGTGCGGGGTCACGTGTGCCCCCGCCTCTTCTTCCTGGAGGCGGACGACTTCCTCGTCGACGACACCACGCCCATGGAGGAGCCTACGGCCGACGAGACCGCGGCCGCTGATGCGGCCCATACTCACGCCCTTGTGGTCTTTATGCACGCTCTTGCAGGAATCAGGACCTACAACACGATGCTGCTGCCGGTGACGATCAAGGGCGAGCGTCTCCTCGCCCTCCTTGACACGGGCTCCACTCACACCTTCCTGCAGGGCGCGGCCATGAGGCGTCTTGGCCTCGCTCCGCAGGAGGCGCCCAGCCTGCGCGTCACGGTGGCGGCGGCGAACGCCTACCGTGCGAGGATCGCCCGCGACGTCCGGTTGACATACACGGGCGCCCCGCCGTCTCTGCGTCGGCCTCACCCCCGGGCCGCTTCGACTTCATCCTCGGCGTCGACTTCCGGGGCCGCCAGGGCCCCGACGTGGGACTTCGAGCGGCTCATCGTCTCCTTCCCCGCGAGACGGCCGTCGCGTCACGGGCGGCAGCGCCGCTCGCCGCGCCCTCCCGCCAGCCGGTCGGCGGCGGTGGTCGCCACGGACCCGCAACACCCGTTGCTGCAGCACGCCGACGTCTTCGACACACCGCGCGGCCTTCCGCCGGCCCGTCCCTACGACCACCGCATCCACCTGCTGCCTGGGACGGCGCCAGTGGCGGTGCGGCCGTACCGCTACCCCGATTCTGCGAAGGACGAGCTCGAGCGGCGGTGCGCCGCCGCCATGCCGGAGCGAGGCATCATCCGCCCCAGCACGTCGCCGTTCTCGGCGCCCGTGCTCCTCGTCAAGAAGGCGGACGCGTCGTGGCGCTTCTGCATCGACTACCGCGCCCTCAACGACCGCACGTCCAAGGACAAGTTCCCGATCCCGGTGGTCGACGAGCTTCTCGACGAGCTCCATGGCGCCAAGTTCTTCACCAAGCTCGACCTCCGCTCCGGGTACCACCAGGTGCGCATGCACCCGGCGGACATCGAGAAGACGGCGTTCCGCACCCACCACGGCCACTTCGAGTTCCTGGTGATGCCGTTTGGGTTGTCCAATGCCCCGGCCACGTTCCAGGCGCTGATGAACGACGTGCTCCGCCCCTTCCTCCGCGGGTTTGTCTTGGTCTTCTTCGACGACATTTTGATCTACAAGACATCCCGGTCCGAGCACTTGCGGCACGTCGGCCTCGTCTTCACCGCTCTGCGCGCCCACGGCCTCTTCCTGAAGAGGTCCAAGTGCTCCTTCGGGGCGCGCTCCGTCGCTTACCTGGGCCACGTCATCTCCGCGGACGGTGTCGCCATGGATGGCGACAAGGTGGCGGCCGTCGAGGCATGGCCGACGCCGCGCTCTCCCCGCGGGTTGCGCGGTTTCCTGGGGCTCGCCGGCTACTACAGGAAGTTCATCCGCGACTCCGGCTCCATCGCGGCGCCCCTCACGCGCCTCCTACGGAAGGAGGCGTTCGCCTGGACTGCGGAGGCAGACAAGGCCTTCGCCGCCCTCAAAGGGGCGCTCTCCTCGGCGCCGGTGCTTCAGATGCCGGACTTCGACCGCCAGTTCGTGGTGGATTGCGACGCCTCGGGCACGGGGTTTGGCGCCGTGCTACACCAGGGGGAGGGACCCCTGGCCTTCTTCAGCCGCCCGCCACGTCAAGCTCGCGGCCTACGAGCGCGAGCTCATCGGGTTGGTGCAGGCAGTCCGCCACTGGCGCCCGTACCTCTGGGGGCGCCGCTTCCTCGTCCGCACCGACCACTACAGCTTGAAGTTTCTCCTGGACCAGCGGCTGTCCACCGTGCCCCAGCACCAGTGGCTCAGCAAGCTGTTCGGGTTTGACTTCACCGTTGAGTACCGCCCTGGGCGGCTCAACTCGGCGGCGGACGCGTTGTCTCGCCGGGATGAGGAGGCCGCAGCCCTCTGCGCCCTCTCGGCGCCCGCCTTCGACCTGCTACGCCGACATTCGCCGCGCCACCGCGGCCGACCCGGTCGCCGGTGGTCTTCTGCGGCGGGCGTCGGAGGCGACTTTGGGCGCGCCGTGGGGGACCGACGACGGTTTCCTCCTCCACGGCAAGCGCCTCTACGTTCCGGACGTCGACGACTTGCGCCACCGGGTTGTGCGCCGGCACACTCTTCGAGGCCACGAGGGCGTTCGAAGACCCAGTGCGCCTCCGGCGGACTTCTACATCCCGGGCGATCGGCGGGCGGGTGCACGACGTCCGCTCGTGCGACGTGTGCCAGCGGAACAAGACCCCGACGACACAGCCTGCAGGTCTCCTACAGCCTTTGGAGGTGCCCTCCCAGGTGTGGGCGGACATCTCCATGGACTTCATCGAAGGGCTGCCGAAGGTGCACGGCAAGTCCGTGATCTTGACGGTGGTGGACCGTTTTTCGAAGTACGCCCACTTCATCGCGCTCAGCCACCCGTACACCGCCGCGTCGGTCGCCCGGGCGTTCTTCGACGAGATCGTGCGCCTGCACGGTTTCCCCAGCTCCATCGTCAGCGACCGCGACCCTGTCTTCACCAGCAACCTGTGGCGTGATCTTTTTAGATGTGCAGGTGCTCAGCAGCGGCTCAGCACGGCGTTTCACCCTCAGACGGACGGCCAGTCTGAGGTGGTGAACAAGATCATCGCCATGTACCTGCGCTGTGCGACCGGCGACCGGCCCCGCACATGGGTCGACTGGCTCTCTTGGGCCGAGTATTGCTACAACACCTCGTTCCACTCGGCGCTTCGGGCGACGCCGTTCGAGGTCGTCTACGGTCGTCCTCCGCCGCCGCTACTTCCACACCACGCCGGCGACGCCCAGACGGAGGCGGTTGACGCCATGCTCCGCGACCGGGACGCCTTCTTGGAGGAGGTCCGCGAGCGCCTCCTTCAGCGCGCAGAAGACGCCAAACGCCACTACGACGAGCATCACCGCGGTGGAATTTGATGTGGGCGCGTGGGTGCTGCTCCGCCTTCTTCACCGACCCACCCACGCGCTCGCCTCGCCCGCCAAGGGCAAGCTTCGACCACGCTACGCCGGGCCGTTTCAGGTCATCGAGCGCATTGGCTCGGTGGCTTATCGTCTTCGTCTTCCTGCGGACGCGCGCCTTCACGACGTCTTCCACGTGGGGTTGCTAAAGCCCTACACCTTCGTTGGCCCGCCTGCGACATCTCCGGCCGTGCTACCTCCAGTGCAGGATGGGCGCCTGCTGCCTCGCCCCCGAGCGCGTGCTGCGCGCCCGGCCCGCAGGGCGTGTGGCGCCTCCTTGTCAAATGGCAAGGCCTTCCGGACGACGACGCGACTTGGGAGCTCCGCGACGACTTCACCACTCTCTACCCGATGTCCGGCTCGAGGACGAGCCTGTTTGTCGAGGGGAGGGAGATGTTATGACCGGCATCACATATACGAGGAGGTCGGCGCCAAGTGGCTAGGCGCCACGGCCACGAGCGACTTGGGCTTGAGGCCCAATTATCTTCATCTATATTATTATTAGTATTATTATTATTATTTCAGGGAGTTATTTAGATATTTGAGATGAGAGGATGCTATATATATTTGTAAGAACTATTGATTGAGATTAAGCAGAAAACATATATTGTTTCCAGCTTCCTTTAGGGAGCTGGGAGATCGGGAAGTCCCCCAAACCCTAGCCGCCACCTGCCTTAGCCTCGTGAACAGTACCCGCGGTACTGTAGCGCCGCGGTACTGTAGCGCAGCAGCACACCACGGCACCCCAGCGCCGATCTCGTGTTCGTCCACCAATCTCTCACCCGTACAGCCTACGGGAGATCAAGGAAGAAGGAGAAACCCTATCAGCACACCTTATAAATAAAAATGGAGGGAGTAATCATACATTTCATTTTCAGAATATAACAGAGATTGCCTAGAGAACATATCCTTGTATATAAGCAGGAGAGAACATTTCCTTGTATTTCGTAAGAAGCTGGAAGGAATGTGATGGTCTTTCCTCTTCTTTGTAGAATTCTCTCTGTTGCCTAGTCTGGATTACTTAGTTCTAGATTCCATTTTCTAAACCTATGATTGCGTGCATAAAGTTGATGCCTGTGTAGGTATTCCTTATTTTTTCTAAAATAATTGATTGTATAGTAGTTGAATTTGTCTATACATTTCAATTATTGAATTTCTTTTGCTAATTCTCAAATTTATATGGTACATACTATGTACGTAAAGAGGTAAATCCTACTTTTGCTTGTGTCTCCAGGTAACCTTTTCAGTTTACAATCACATGAAGGGAGTTCTTCATGCGAAAGGTTAAATACAACTCTGATTTGTCAATTTTCATTTATGTTTGAAATGCTGACAAGCAGTGGGAAGAGTCCCATTGTCCTGCTGTCATGTATCGTCTATGGCTGGCTCTGCTACATGCTCTCTTCTTCTCAGTTGCTATGCTAGTATATTGAGGCCTATTTTGGTATTTCTTAAACTCCATTTCATATGTTGCGTTTGAGTCCATCCAAGTTCAATTACACACTTAAAGTTAATCCAAGTTGTGCGCGTCCACATTTTTTGTCAGATCAGCCAACTTTTTTTTCTTTTACTTTTTTGACTAGCTGAGTCCGTTGATTTAGCTAGTCATCATCATCATCATCATTGATGCAACTATGCCCTCTCGGTCTCTTTCGTAACCATTTTGCTACACTTCATGATCAATGGCCAATTAGCGATTGAGGAGAACAGGACATGAGAGCTGGTCGATTCGCTGGCTGGATGCCGGCCGATTGGGCTCAAATGCGTCTACAAGGTCAAGCAGGACGAGCACTGCGCCATCGTCAAGCACAAGACGTGCCTTATTGCCCACGGTTTCATCCAACACGAGGGCATTGACTTCAAGGAAATCTTTGCGCCGGTGGATACCACAAAGGAAGAACTTTACTACACAATGGATACCACATAGATCAAACATATCAATTCTAAAGCAATAAATAAGTCATGCCCCAAAGCAACCTTCTCACAGACGAAGTGGATATCAATCTCGATGTGCTTCGTTCGACGATGATGAACAGGATTGGCTGTCACTTTGATGGCACTGGTATTGTCGCAATAATCAATGGTCACCCAAGGAACCAAGACATGAAGAGCAACTGTCGGCCAGCAATAATCAGCAACTGCATGTACAACAGCTCAATACACCATCTCTGCACTGGAACCGGATACACTGTTTTCCACTTTGAAGACCGAGAAAGCAAGTTGTCACTGACGAAGATTTAATAGCCGGAGGTAGAACGCCAGGAGTTTGGGTAGTCGGCTTATTCAGTGGAGGACACACCAGCAATGCCAAGGTGTAGACCGACGTCGAGGGTGCCCTTCACATAACGCTGGAAATCATCAGTTGTTTGAATTGATAGAAACAAATATGTATTCACCAATCACCCCTATGAGCAGCCCTCCTGAATGACCATTCCCAAAGAAATTTCTTGCCATCAACCACCGTCTGTAGCTCTCTATGTTTCATCTACTGTTGCTAGTATAAATGGTTCATGCTCATGTTTTATCCTTGTTGGCAGTATAAACTGTTCTTTTTGTAATGCAGAATCACTGCACAAACTCTTTATATACTTTTAACAGTACTTTTTTATTATTATGCAGATAGTAATAATGGTGAACTATCTGTCCAAGCAAATGTTCTCGCTGCTTCTTGTGCTGGAATTGCAACTGCTACTGCAACAAATCCACTATGGGTTGTGAAGACTAGGCTACAAGTACTGTATTGTAAAGCTTTTCTCTGTCTCTGTTTCTATATGTTGGTATTTATCTTCAAAGGAAAGGCATGCCACTTCTTAAGATTTTATGTTTTGCATTTGATTTTGATATCCAACTCTATTACAGAAAATCGTTAAGTGCCATTCAAATCATTGCCAAGTTGTAAAATACCATACAATGTGTCAGTGGCATCCGCCTCCTGCCCTGTCAAGCTTTGATTGTTGGATGAATTTTCCAATTTTAACCTTTGTGTGATAGCACTGAGATAAGCTTCCATGAGATCACAGGGGCTGAGCACAAATGTCACATTCAAGTTGGTTGAGGTGCATAATTATTTGGCTTCTGTTGTATATGGCTTGCGTGAGTCATGGTTTCTTGAGTAACAAATACTTATTCACATGACATGAGGTTGTATGGTGCCCCCACCCCACACACACACCCTATTCTTTTTTTTTCTCGAACAACACATGAGAGCTGCATGTCATTTCATTAAGAAGAAATAAAAGTTTGGAGAGAAAAGAGTGATACTTCTACAACAAGGGAGAGAAAATCCGAAACCCACACTCACATCTCAGTACACTAAAACACTATCTCTGTGCTTAGCTGAAGAAGCATCTGCTTTAGAGCAGAGGCTCCTGCCATGCACCAAAAGAATTCCTCATTAGTTACAGCTTGAAGCACCAACTGGACATCTGGAAGAGCTCCTTCAAACACATGCATTGCGATGCTTCCATAATTCCCAAGCGACCAAGATAATTAAAGAAGTCAGCCCTTTCCTCGGCTTTTTGTCAAACCTCTTGATTGCTTGGCACCACTATTTGGAAAAACGAGTTACACACCATTTGGAAAAATGAGTTACATCAAGCCGAGGAGCAATGGACAAGAGTCCTAGCCTATTCAAGATCTGACTCCAGACCTGTCTAGTGAATACACAGGAAACCAGGATATGTTACACAGTTCTCCTGTGTGTACGAGGAAAAAAGGATTACTTATTCACATAAATACATGAGGCACATAGTGTGGGTGCTTAACAGTGCTAGCTAAATGGCAGGAACTCACCCATATCTGATTTATAGTACTCCTGTGGGCTATTTCCTACATTCACATGTTTGTATGCAAAGAACAATCTTATCGTTCTGACTGACTTCATTGAATGCAGCCTGATCATTTGGTGTCCTGCTTGCGTGCTTAACATTGCTAGTTAATTGGGCAAGGGCTGTCCCCAGCCTTGGTGTTCCTCTTGCCCTTGCTGGAGAAGAGTGCGGTTGTGGAGTCTAGCAGGAGCTAAGGGTCTGTTCTTCATGTGTTTTTTACAACATGAATTCCATTTACATGTTGGGTCGAGTCATGCACATAGTTTCAGAAGATGGTTGAGTGAATGTATGTGCAAGGATTAATTGTGTATTAGTTTCCATTCTCCTGGCGTACTTAACTGTAATAATTAGCTCCAAAATCTTGCATTTTCCATTTTCTAATAATACCAGGTGCTTCTCCTTTTTTTGCATGTTGTTTGTGGGTCCCACACATGTTTGATCATAACATAAACTGCAAATAATTTGATTTCTGGATTTGAATCTGTGAGCTGGACACATTTACAACAGTAAATTCATTTTTAATTTCCAGTTGATGTGGTGGTACCTCCAGACTATTTCACATGAAGTGTTCCAAATTCATGGAACGGCAAGATATGTGATTACCTTGCATAAAGCAACTTAAGAACATGCATGTTGAGCCAAAGTTTCTTGTTCCTCAGTCAACGAAACAAAACTCTGAACAAAAGAACTCTTTTTTTATTATTATATTTCTGTGCACTGATTGGGTCTAGTCCGAAACAGGTTATATCATGAACTGAAGTTTTGGATGTAGGACTATTTCTTTTAAAAACCGAACTAGGAGCCTCTGATGTTTTAAGGATGAATGCAGCATATCATGCATAAAAATGCATCAGCTCATTACTATGATTGGCTGCTTGAGATAATCTGGAGAGTAAACTGATCAGTTTTCATGCCTCACTAGTTTATCTGTTTAAATGCATAAAAGCTGGTGTTTCCTTACTTTTGAGTAATGTTTTACTTGCATTGATGTACATGTACTAGTTTTCCCTTTGCATCTACAACCTACCTATAGTCTGCATTCACACAATGGAAACGGCTTTGAAGTTTGGACATCGAGTTAGTGTATATGGGGGGCAAAGCTAGTAGATTTGCAGTTTGAATCCTGTGTACTACATGGGATTGGAATAGCATCATGCCTCTTTATTATTTGTGCAAGTATGTATCCTTTATAGCAAGATCAGACCGGACCTGGCTTGATTTGTGGTTTTCTTGATTGAACCAATGGTTTGCTTAGGATACTATGACTCACTTTATTTGAGTGAAGGATTTTTCATTGAATGAACAAAACATTTAGTTGAGGTAATCTCAGGCCCTATTTGGTTCAGCTGTATCTAATAAATAGGGGCACAGAAGGTCATTTCAGCTCAGCTAATCTCTCTTACTTTTCCTTTAGTGCCACTCTTTGTGGGATGGAGGTAGTGTTTATTATTTGAGGGACTGTTACCTCTGGCACTTGCATTTTGATGCCACTTTAGATGATATTCTAACGATTTTAGTATTCTGTATTTTCTGTTGAAGACACAAGGGATGAGACCTGGAGTAGTGCCTTACCAAAGCATCTTATCTGCTTTGCAACGGATTGCAAAAGAAGAAGGAATCCGTGGATTGTACAGGTAGATTGCACCTAACTGCAGTGCATGTTGTGCTGATTCGTTCTGTTAAGTTTCCATTTAATCATTTGTTGACCTAGAGTGTCCCTGATTCTTTTCTCCCTGATGATAGTGGTCTCCTGCCTTCTCTAGTTGGCGTTGCTCATGTAGCCATCCAGCTCCCAGTCTATGAAAAGGTGAAGCTATACTTTGCTACAAAAGGTAACAATATTCACTAATGAAACTTGATCCAAATGTAAAACGATTGACTGAGCAGTTTTTTTTTTTTTCAGACAATACTACAGTTCATAATCTCAGCCCTACACAAGTAGCTATTTCTTCGTCCGGATCCAAAGTAGCAGCCTCAATAATAACTTACCCACATGAGGTATGTTATTGATACAATGCATCTCTTATTACCTTTCTATGAGCATAGTTTTCCTCTATTTGGAATACCTGAATACCATACATACTCTTCTCAAGCTGCTCGGTGTGCATTATATAATTCTGGTGAGGTGGTTTAAGGGGTGTTTGTTTATAGGAAAGGTAATTCATCATTTTCTTACTTTTCTTTTGTTTGTGGGATGGAATTGGTCGATCCAGTTTGACTATTAAGAATGGAGTCATTCCACTAGGTCCTTGCGTTCTTTGGAGGAGTGTCGGCTGTGGGCTTTGGCTGGGGCTCGAGGGCTATCTTTCTTGGCTCCCCCATCCCCACCCCCATCCCTCGCTCCCTAAGGCTTTCTCTAGTTTTGGTCGCCTCTATGTTCACAACGCCACGATAGGTGGGTACCATGACGGTTCTCCTCATTCTGTGGTAGGACAACTGGAGAGGATTTTTGTGCATTGCTAGTCTAACACTGTATAAAGCAAGTGTACACAGCAGTACTCAAGGCCACCAATAGCTTTGGTTGGATCTGCCGCAATTTGCCTTGGAGGCATCTCTGAGCATGCCACAGAGGTTATGGACCCAATCGACATCTTCAGCCAGCTGTGATGATCCAGAACTCTACCACCTGCCACTATTTGTTTAACCTGTGGAAACCATTCAAACGAAACCATGGGATGGCACCTTTGTTAGTTTGGCTTGGTTTTGCTGGTGGTTCTCTTCCTACCGGTTGACTTTTGTTGTAACTTCAGTGATATGCAATAGGCACTTGGCACTCTGTTTTTCTCTCCAGTTTTGAACACTCACGATATGTTGACCTGCATTGTCAGGTTGTACGATCCAAACTGCAAGAACAAGGCCGTGATCATCATGGTGCTACACGGTATAGTGGTGTCGCTGACTGTATAAAGCAAGTGTACCAGAAGGAGGGTTTTCCTGGCTTTTACCGAGGCTGTGCAACCAACTTGCTGAGAACTACACCAAATGCTGTCATTACTTTTACCAGCTACGAAATGATCAATCGGTTCATGCACCAGGTTCTGGCTCCCTAAACTCCTAATCAGACGCTTGAAGGTACCCCCCTTTTTTTTTTGAGATTGGAGTTATGGCAGAGATCAACTCCAACCCAGTTGCAGATGTAATAGGTGGTTGTCATGGTTGCATTGCAGTTTTCTGATTACTGTTCAAGTGGAGGCTTTTGAACAAAGGTTTTAGTGAAAAGAGACTAACCAAAAATCTTGTTTTGGCGTGATGTATAAACTTTTTCTGTGATCTGTTTGTTAAACTATTGCTACGAGCCAATCGTAGTCTACAAAATATGCTGACCACGATTGCAGAGTTTGTACCTGTTCTGTTTGGTTCATGTAGCCACAAAATTTTGCCAAACATGGTTTACCAAATTCTTTGCCACTTGTCACTTGGTTGGACTTAGAGGATCTTGTCACATTGTAATTATGGATTAAGTCCACTTTTGACCCTTTAACTATCGTCCTGATCTAGATTTGAACCCCAACTCTATCTAGATTGGGCCCCCCAAATTTGCGAAACCGTGCAATTATAGCGCCTTGGCTGGTTCTGTTTTTTGGCTGACGTGGACATGGTTTTGACTGTCACTGTGGCATTGACCGCCACATTGGCCACCTCTGCTCTCGATGGGATAAGGAAAAGTTGCGGCTCGCCAGCTTTACTCTCACTTTCCCTCTCATTTTCACGGAAACCTTAGCTGCAGCCTCGACCTTCACCGCCGCTGTCAGCAGCACCGTTGCTGTCCCATCGTCTACGCCTCCTCGTCCTCCACGTTCGTAGTTGGTCATCACGTAGGAGACCTCCGGCGCCTGCATCGCACGCGGAAATGGCGAGCTCAAGCGGATCGATCCGTACTCAGGTCAGCACCGAACTATTGGCGTCGCCATGGCGATGGGACCTCACCCATCCCGTATTGTGAAGCACCACTGGACTATAACCTGGCATAACTTGGCAGTTACTCCATCCGTTCCAAAATAAGTGTTGTTTTGAGTTTTCGTGTCATAAGTTTGACTCGATTTGTAGAAAAAATGTGCAATATTTATATTTTTAAATAAAATTTTTAAAAAACTAGATGTAAAGATCTTTCAGTTGATATTAATTATATAGCATAAATATTTATATATTTTAATATATAATTGCCGTATTTGTTTCTCGGGAAGCGAGAACGACACTTATTTTGGAACGGAGGGAACAGAGGGAGTATGTAGGGAGTATGTGCCAGTGCGGTGCAAAGGCTGCTCAGTTCATCTCTAGGAGCTACCGGAACCCAGGTCTGCGGTATCTGAAGTGTGCACGGGATCGTGTAAGTTGTTGTTTGCCCTTGTTTGATTCGTAGTTTCTAGATCCATGTATGAATGGTGACTGTATCTCTAATTTGCTAGTCAATGGTTTGATTCATAGGATGGTGGTTGCGATTTCTATATTGTTGATCCGCCGACCAATTGTTTCTTGAAGCAACTCCTCCAAAACATTTTCTGATACGAGGCGGCGGCATAGATGATGGGGCGGCAGCGATGGTGCTAACGGTGGTGGGGAAGATGGGGGTTGCGGCTAGGGTTTCTGTGAGAGAAATGAGGGAGAGTGAGAGCAAAGCGGGCGGGCCGTGACTTTTCCCCATTCCTTATGGAGTTGGAGGTCAAAAATTAGACCAGAACTATAGTTGAGGGATCAAATGTGGACTTAATCCTTTAATCATTAACACGTGGAATTAAGCTGGGAGGAAACAAAGCCTGATCCGACTGAGTTTAGGTGTGGTAATGACCAAACATTCTCACTTTGAAACACGAAGAATCTGTAGTTGAATTTACAATTAATTAAGGACCCTTTAGAACGTGTGAATGTAAACAAACACAGGAACATTAAAAAAGGAATATATAATAGAAATAAGGTAGAAAATAAAAGATTAGCAAACATATAAAGCACGGGGATGGCTGTTCAACAATCATGGAAATTTATAGAAACCCGTAGCACATGAAAAGATGATGGGAATAATAATTATGATCTATATCTGAAGATCACATTATTATACAAAAATAAACAACAGTATATTGAAGAGTAAATTACCATGAGCTTATCCGTTACTTTAGTGCCTGCTTCTCTCTCCTCGCCGCCTCTCATCCTGACAATCTGCAGCAGATGCAAATTGCTTGTCCTGCCGCCGGTGCCTCAGGCGTGGTCTAGGTGGTACAGATGTGCATCGCATGGGGCAGGGATCGCCGCATATGCAGCTGCAGCTCGCTGTCGCTGCCAGCAGGAGACGGAGGCGAGGGTCTAACCAGTTGTACTTGATCGAACCCGCAGATCGCCGCTGCCCAAGGAGACGGAGCCGCATGGTTTGCCGACGAAGCTGGACTCAAGTTGCCATTGCCGGAGGAGACAGAGCCGCGTTGGGCTGTGGATTGACAAAAATAGGCTAGTGGGGTTTGATGATGTAAGTGGATGATGTGGCTCAACAAAATGTTAAAGAAATAGCATAGTGAGCATTAGCTTTATAGAAGTTTAGGATAAGAGGACCGTTTTTTTTCAGTTGAACTGCTCCCTATAAAAAACGAGAATTCACCCTCTTCCATCTGCCCTAAGAACAATACCTAGAACATAATCACCCTTCTTCTATGTATAATGGTCCTATTCAACAGGTTGAAAAGCCGGTAGATTTAGACAAATTCAATAGTGGTTTGTGAGAGTAAATATGTCGAAACCTGCCGACTTCTTACCGGCTGACAAGACCAATTAGCCAACACATCCGATGATCTGAAACCCGACGTCGCAAGCATACTACAACAAACTAGATCAGTGTGCGTTAGCTCAGAACCACCATTCCTTCAACTAATGCAGATTAATTACATGATGTCAGACAGCTATGACAACAAAATTTTAGGAAAGATGGACGAAATATCTCATATCATGTAGTTCAATCTTTTATTGAGAATATGAACAAATAGAACAAAGTACACAACTATTTTTTTTTTGGACAAGTACAAAACTATTAGTGCCATATAAATGAGCAGCTAACTACAGGCAGAATACATATATTTGCTCACATTGCTTTTTTCTACCTCTCGGCAAGGAAAATACAATCCTGAGGTATATTCTGTCAACTTAGGAGAACAACAATCAACAAAAGAATGCGGTATTGAGAGCTATGTATGTAATTGATCGTTCCAAACCAAGTGCATCACTATCCTTTGCTTTGACCTCGCAATATGTCTCCAAAGCCGCTCCTCATTATGCGACCAAACCTCGTGCTCTCTGGCTGAGCCTGCAGGCTAGTCTCAGGAGCATTGGGGCCAGCAGGCTCATGTTCCTCGCCACCTTCTTTCTTTGTGAGGAGACTGCTCTCACCAAAAAAACTGCTGACAGATGACGCAATCCCAAGATGTGCTCCCATTACCTTGCTGATGCTTTCCAGCGTACCCCCTGACCTTTCCCGGCTTATTATTTCTAAAGCCTCCTTGTGCGCAGGGTCTAGAGCATCCAGATCTTTTAACAAATTCTGTATTGATGGCAGAAGCAGATCTCGTACACCCATAGCAGGAAGATCTGCAATGGCCAAAAGGAAAGCGAAAGATACAGGTAAACATAAATGGAGGATAGATAAACTGGTAGAAATCAACTGATTAATAGACATTAGGTATTTTTTCCCTCCTTCCGAATGAATACAAGTCATGGCCAAGTCAGTGCAATCTGACTATGCATTACTAGATTGTGTTATGGCAAGTGGAGCCGGCCCAGGGGCCTACGCGGGTACTGTAGCGCGCGTGAACAGTACCCGGTCTGATTAGATTAGATTAGATTGATTTGGTTTGTTAGAAAAGGAATTAAGATAGATTGATTCGGTTAGGGTATTTCTTAGGAGTCAAGTCAGCCATATCTATATAAGAGAGACTCCGTTATTGATTGTAAGCAAGCAAGAGGAAACCCTAAGATAGTCCCCAAGGAACGACGGCTATCTGGGGTCTCTCTGCTAATCATCTATCACTACCCTTTTCATATCAATTGGTATCGGAGATCCAGTGCAGGGTATCGTCATCCACCATGACCGGCCCTAGCATCGATCATGTCGACATGGACGCCATGCTTGACCGCATCCTTGCGCAACTCTCCGCCATAAACAAGCAGTTGAATTGGCATGACAAGTGCCTTGCGCGTATGGAGGAATTGCAGAAAGAGAAGCAAGTGCGGACTGCAGCGACAGCCACCGCCACCACGGTTGCCTTCAGCAGCCACCGCCTTCCCGTGCAAGCCATAGAAGGTGGCACGCCCATGGACGCTGCCAGCCAGGCCAGCGCAAACACCAACCTGGTAGCATCTTCGGTAGGCGGTGCTGCCCAACGCTATGTGCCGCCGCACTGGAGAGGCAGGGCCAGGAAGTCGTTGCCATCTCCAACCCCGATGACCCCTACCCCAATCCATACCAGCATGCTGAAGGTGTACAACAACAATAAAGCAACACTGCTAGCGCCGTCCCTGCTGTCCAAGGCATGCATCGACCACTCCGTCGAGGCCCAGATCTCGGAGGCCGTCCGCGTCGACTACATGGACAAGAGCGAGCTACTGATCCCCGCCGCCAAAGATTTGCATCTGCTGTCCAAGGCACGCATCGACCACTCCGTCGAGGCCTAGATCTCGGAGGCCGTCGGCGTCGCCTACATGGACAAGAGTGAGCTACTGATCCCCGCCGCCAAAGATTTGCATCCCCTTCATCTGCGGCTGCCACGACCTCTGCAAGGCACCCCGCAAGGTCTGCAAGGGCGCCACCATGATCCGGCCACGGGGGCCGCCGGCATGGGCAACATCGTCAAGGCGGTGCGCCACGTCTGCTCTGTCATGGGTGACATCAGCGCACTGCGTGACATTGCCAAGAACAAGGTCTTCGCGGATGCCCAGCGCATTGTCAAGCTCTGCAACCTCGCCATGCAGCGAAGACGAGTTGTCTTGGAGAGGTGGAATAGTGTTATGGCAAGTAGAGCTGGCCCAGGGCGCGTGAACAGTACTCGGCCTGATTAGATTAGATTAGATTGATTTGGTTTGTTAGGAAAGAAATAAGATAGATTGATTCGGTTAGGGTATTCCTTAGGAGTAAAGTCAATCATCTCTATATAAGAGAGACTCCGTTATTGATTGTAAGCAAGCAAGAGGAAACCCTAAGATAGTCCCCGAGGAACAACGGCTATCTGGGGTCTCTGCTAATCCATCTATCCCTACCCTTTTCATATCAGATTGTCATAGAAAAAAGGCAAGCCCAGCGCAGCTACTAGAGGCATTACCATAAAAGTATAAACCCACAATCCACAGACAGGAGAATAACTTGCCAGATAAGTAGCCAAGGTTAGGAAAGTTTGTTCATCCCTACCCTTGCTACGTGTGAGAGGGTACTGTAGTTTGCCCCAACATGCATCAGGCACCACAACCTTTTATGGCAGATATGTAATTTTGATTTTTTTTTCTTTTTTTGTGGCACGCAGGTAAAAAAAGTCTCAATAAAGATTAAGGGGGTAGACAAGTATAATGGCGGTTCGTGCACTTGAGTCAGCAAATGAATATTGTTATCCAAATTATTACCAAACAGAATGCTACTAATTTGTAACTATTGACATTGAACCAAATGAAACCAACCACATTTTCTAATAATATTGTTTACTTTCTGATGTAGAAACGTTCAAGATGTTATTGAACTGTACACACCAAGGGTACTAACCAGAGGCTGGAAAACGACAGTGTTCCAGTTTGCCAGCAGTATTCGAGTAGAAAAGCTTTTGGCTTCTATTCCTAACTTCCAACATGCAAAATAACTAATAGTTGAAATTTGAGACAACTATGCCAGAAATGAGAAATCGGCCTACTCTTCCATCATAGGAATTATGTCTGAGTTATGTGCAATATTTGGGATGAAAACCAGAACAAAGAAGGTCTGGACTCTTGGTCATTATCTAAACCCTGGAAAAGAATGCTAATATAAAGATTCAGGCAGACTTGATAGGCATATATTAAGGGGAACTGGGGAAGAAATGTTAATTTCAAGCAGACCTGTAGCATCCAGAGCCCGGAGTGCTTCACAGAGCACATTTGCTCTTTCACGACGCTGTTCGATATCATCGCCGGCAGGTGTGAAGCTTGTCATCTTAAATATCTTGGTTAAAAGATGTATGTCATGTCAAAGAAAGCAGGAGGGAAATGGATAAAACAATTATACGAATACATAGGCAAGCTAAAGATCATGCAAAACTTAAGTCAAGATGTAAACATGGAACGCAATGAGCAGGATATATTCACGTAGCCTATCTGTTGAATGAGGCACAGCTACTGCAAGTGCACGAATAACAGAAATAGAAGCTTCATGTGATCCATCTTCCAGAAAAGCATCCATTTGAATGTGTATTTTGTCAACAACCTAACAAAGCATAGTTAAGGATTAAAGGGGATACACAAAGTATGTAAAAATTCAAAGAAAGAAAATAAGAATAATTCTTTACCATGTCATTTTTGAAATGCTGGGCAACAGCTCCAAATGCATCTATACTGGCATATTTTACTTTTAAGTTTTGATCAGAGCCAAGAGTAACAAGTGCTGGCAAAATATGAGTTGATGCTACTTTCACATCAGTGTAGGGTACCTGTATGTTAAAGCAAATACGAATATCATAAAAAGCATAGAAGATCATTGAGTCATTCATGTACAGTACACATACAAGTGCTCTCAGTAGAGCCGCAGCATTTATTTTCAGGCAGGTATCAGAGCTCACAACCATCTCCCACAAAATGTTAAAGATGACACTATGGTGCTCCACAAATAAGCTTCAACCACAAGAAGTCAGATCCATGAAAACAAAGAATGTGCAGAAACATGCTTTCAAATAGTTGATTACTCACCAAAGAAACCGAACTGCGTTAATGATCTCAGTAGTATGATGCATAGAAAATGAACCATCCTTGGTGTTTTGGATAAGTACTTTTCTCAGATATTCTTCCAACTGTTGGCGACTGGAAGGAGAACCCAAAATACCAGATAACAATAATGGGAAGACACACATGATGGCAAGTTTTTCAGCAGTTGAAGTTTTAGGTCGCAAGCCTGTAATATAATCAATACTAAGGTATCACAAACACAATTATAGTAAACTACCTCACCTTTTTAAGTAGATATGTTCTTACCACGGACTTTTGGCTGGATTGATAGAGGAAAATAGGTAAAATCACCACTATCAATATCACCAGCTGCTACAAGAAATACAGGTAGCATAATGTGCTCCAGATAATCTTTGCCATAGAGTCCAGATACTTCCAAGAGGTACTAAATTATCGAGCAATGATAGATAATAAGTGCACCGGAAGATAGTCTGATGAGTATGGGAGGTTTGGTCTCTATATTTTACCTTTGTGATGATGGTTCTTAAGTTATCTTCTTTCACAGGCAACAAGCAGGCAAGCTTGATCAAATCCGGCAGGCAATCAGTGTGCATCCACTCAAATGCTGACCACTCAGAGTCACCTCTGTCAGGTTCCCCAAGATGTGATGACTCAAGGAATGGTATCTTTTATTGTTCACAATCTATCTAATGATTATTTTTTGGACTAATGAAAAGGTAAGCTCAAACAGATAACTTACGCTGCATACGATTTTAGGCAGGATGCTGAGAAGTTTCCTGGTGTAGAGCTTATTGGATCAACTGATGCAAAGGGGCAAGTCTGTATAGCTTTCTGATGAATAAATGGTAGCAACTCAGTCAACATTCGAAGAAGAACACCAATATTCCAGCGCTCTTGTTCTCCTAAAACACGAAGATGAGAGTCTATTGTACCTTCAACACCTGAAATAGGTGGACACCTCTGAAAACATAATAGGTTTAGGACACATGGCTATAAGAAAAATATAAAGTTACTAATATTCACGAGAAAGCTTACCTGAGCAGATGCCAGGATATGAGCCAATAGCACTCTTGATATCTGATCAAGTTTATCTCCCCATCTTACTACAGCAGGAACAAGTTCCTTGAGTGCAACTTCCACAACTGCCCCAGAGGGGTCACAGGCCAATTGGAACATTAGCTCCTCAACCTACCCCAAAGAAGGAAGAGTCAAAGGACTTACAAATGACAATATTATCTTCATTTATTGGTAATCTGCAAGCTCTCAATTCTAAACTAAACAAAGTGTCCAATCTCACCCCAAAGCTTAAAAGTAGTTAATTCTGTTAAATCTTCTACCAATCGCTGATTCCAAGCATAAGTGAGGCTGACCTTATAATATTTGTCCAAGTTTGGAAACATAGGAAGAAGCAATGCCAGGTTATGTGTTGCAGCTTCCCTTACAACTGTTGCAGCATCTTCAACAAGTTGTTGCACAATGGATAAAATGAGGGAATCTCGTATCTCTGGACGGACATAAACGGCAAGTTCTCCGCACGACTGGGCAACAAGCAATCTACGCTCCTCATATTGGTGGTTTATCTAAACTCCAATATATCATTAAATGTAAGATCATGTTCTAAAGAAAGTCAGAACATCTACAAAAAATGTAAAATACCTGTTCCCAACATTGTGGCAGTAGCTCAGTTTCTGTCCTCATCTCACCAACGCTCTTTGCTAATTCTACACAGGCCTGCAAGCACATGACAGAGAAAATAGGTATAAGTAACCAAAAAAGCAGTATTACTAGAAAGTGTATACACTCATAGGAGCCTACATCCATTATGATGCGTCTCTGTTCTCCATCAGGCCGTTTTATCAGGTTAAACAATGTATGAGTCAAGGAATCCCGTACATCGCTATCTGGGTGCTTTTCTATAGCACATATGATCAATGGAAGAAGTTCCTGTAACCATGTAAAATTACTTAATGTTAGTTATACTTAAATAAAGATGGACGCAAACTACAAAGGTTACAAATGAACCTCACGATGGTTTATGAGCACATAAGGAACAATCTTTGGAAGTGCATCTGAAACTATCTTTATAGTCTCCAAAGCCTACAGGAGTGAATAATGGAATAGCAATGAGTATCAACAGAAGTAAAAGAGCCTGCTTTATGCACAAAGCAGAATATTTAAAAGGACACTGACCATCTTATCTGAAGATTTTTGTTTACTTGGGCTCTCTAGTTTCTCAGTAGATAAATACATGGATATGCCATCTGAACTGCCCTGGCTTTTACCAGTCATGGAAGGTCCATGCAGATTACTCTGAAAACATACATCGTTCAATGAGATATTTGACACTGATTTATTTTCTTCTGATGTACCATATCTGCCATTCTCATCGGTTGTGAAAGAAACTGGAGTTTCTGAAATTGAGGAATCTTCAACACTACTTTCTAGAACTTGGCGACCTTTCTGTGTATCATCAGTAATATTTGCTCCAGATGCTAGCTTATTTGTTATGGCTTCAGATCCTTTTGAGTCTTCGTCTTCATTATTCAATGATGATGTGCCCACAGAATTAGCAATGGAATGCAACTTCGCACCATCACAAGTTCCAACAAACGATTGCTTGATTGATTGAGTCCCTTCAATGTACATCTTCAGGGCTGTAATTTCAGCTCTGCAGTCATTCAGCTCCTTCCTCTGGACATCCAGTGATTGCCTCAAGTCTTGAATCTTTGAACAAATGAAGGTTAGGATGATTCAGAAAAATTATTGATCATCTGGGTGATGATTTTTAAGAGAATATTACCATTTTTTGCTTGTCTTTTATATCTTTGTGTGCAGCTTCCAAAGACTTTCTTAAAGCGGCAACCTGATTATTAGCTCCTTCCCTGCTCTTCATCAAGGAATCATTTTCAGCATTGAGTCGTTCATTGTCCTTAAGTAACGTTTCATTTTCCTGAAGTATGGATATTTTTTCCTGCAATATGTATGTTACAAAAAAGGATGTATAGAAGTTCTAGACTTCCAAGTGGGCACAAGATAAAGTTAAATTTGAAATTTTGAATGGATAAGGAAAAAATTGGAACAGAACTATGCCAGTTTTGAGCCAAGTAATCAAATGTTAAAGTTATCTGCAGATCGATTCTCAGCTGTTCTATTCAATAACTACAATAACACATCAAGGAATCCTACTGGCTCAGGGTAGATGCAGTAATTTTTCATCTCCATTTTGTGGTTAGAAAAGCCTGCTATACACATTTGACAAAATGCATCAAGTATGCAATATGATAGAATGTATCTTGCAACAATGGGACATAAGTACATAAGTAACACCAACAAGCCACTTAACTACTTCAAAAGGAATGGAACATGTAATGCATGTAATTAAAAAGAAAAATAGACCAACCTAGGAGGAACTTTCATCCGTGGTGTTAAAAAACCTAGGAGGAACTAGGTGGCATTTGATTAAGAAGAAAATAGGCACCCAAATTTGCCTCGACGAGGACTTGAGCCTGTGTGGTATACATCCACAGCCTCGAGCAACTAAGCTAGCTCATGTAAATAGTTTTATAAATTCTCATTTCAACCTACCTCCCCTCTCCCAGTGACTAAGATTAATAGCAGGTCTTTTTTTTCTCAACGCGCAAGACAGTGCATATCACTATATTAATTAAGAAGAAAAGGAGTCTAGATGACTCATATGACCCTTAAGGGGCACGACCAGTACAACAGAAAATACTGAAAAAAAACTGACAAACGACCAGAAGCAGGTGTCATGAGATAGGAAAAAGATTTCTAATGCATTAACTATATTTTTGTGGATGTGTATCACAATGTAATGCATCGATGATCAAACTGTAGTTTGAAAAAACAATTTTAATTGATGTTAGTAACACCTCTGCAGCCTCTGCAGTAGATGAAAGGTACTGATAGTAATAACGACGAAGGGCATCAGGGACACAAGCTGAACTGTTTGGCCAAACATCAAGGTCTTGATCAGGAACCTGTAATTAAGATGATTGAGGGTATGAGCCGCGGATAAGGGAAATACCCCCTCTATTCAGAACTACTTGATGATTTTAAATTAGTGATCAAAATTTCATCAGTTCTGACCACCAATATGCATAGAACTATTTTGATTGCTCATATCAAAATAGTGGCATTACTCACTAGATTTGTCCTATGATAGATACAGGTATAACAGTGAGAATATTAATGTCCATGAAAATTTAAGAAAAAAATCACAAGCTATTACATTGAAGTTAGTTGCAACAGTAAAGTTAAAGGTACTATATACCTCCTCAATGAATGTCATAGCAGCAAGTCGATACCCTGCCAAAAGTAAGTATTCTTTTACAGCACAGTTAAGATCTTTTCGCTCATTATCCTTTAGAGGGCCTAATGCTGAAATTTTCACATCCCATTTGTCTTCTTGGCTAGTAGATCCTTCACGTATAGAAGCACCCAAAAGGAGCCCTGTATACCAATTGTGTGAATCATGTCAAGCAAACTATGGCTCTAAACAAAATTAGCACTTGTATGCTCATGAACCTCAGTAACATAAATGAACATAAGCACATCTTATATGGTGTAGTATTGACTTCGTTTGTACCAAAACATTTTTATGTTGGAGCATTCTGATACAATATCAAATATCACTCCAGCAAGGACATGGGCACAGTGGCCAAATTAAATACTATTTATGCAGTTTTTCTTCAATTGACAACACTCAGACAGACAACACAGGCCCCCAAGCCGCATGCAAACCTTCAACCACTTTTGATGGTATTATTTCTCCTGGGCCCTATAAATTCCCCTTTTCCATCCAACAAGCAAAGTATATTCTTTTGGGCTCTGGCTTTTACTGCTAACAGATGTTTCACATTACAACAAAAGAAATATAATGGGTAAAATTAAAAGGTTTAATCCAGAAAACTAAGACCAAAACAGGTTGTTCTCATTTCAGCACTATACAGCATAAAAAGTTACAGTATACAGTAATTTCATGTACTACAGTATCCATAATTTCAAGGAAAGAACAAACCATTTGAGCCGTCAGGAGATGCTTCTTTTTGTTTTTGTAACTCAAGCTTCAACTGTGAGAGGTCTTCTCTGGCTAGGCGCAGATCATACTCCGCGAGTGCCAACTTTTCATCTGCTGCTATTTTCTCTTCCAGCAAAATCTGTGGATCGGCACCTATCAGAAGTAAAAACATGGAGTGAATCATGTTAACAGCACAGTAATAATGAAGGTACTTTACAACTGAAATACATTTCAGCTGCCTGGATTGCGGCATTGTGCAAAAAGCATAACTACTTCAGCCAAGTAAATAGGACAGTTGATTTTCAATAAGAGCCCAGTTAGCACTTCTCAGCAACTGGTTCCTTTACTGAAAGATTAGACAGACATTTTTTTTTATTTCTCAAATACATGAGAACTGTGCATCTTTGTATTAAGAAAGAGAATACAATCCATTCGTTAATTAAAAACGGAGGGAAGAAGTTAATACGCACAAGTACAGTACTGCAGACAACAGGCGTGCAAATTGCAACCAAATGTCCGTGAAAATGCCAGTTGAGTGCCACGAAACACACACCAACTTAAAGACCCAAGGAAAAAGAAACAGAGTTCATTCCAGATCGGACTACGGGAAGCGGAGCTGGGAGGGCCAGCTCGTCAAGAGATGAATAAGGGCGCAATTTATATTAGTACAAATTATTATAAACAGCACAGGCACGGCCAAGCGAGATCCAGCCAGAAAGCAGAGCGACCCACGCGCCAGCGCCTCAGGGTGAGGCCATGCGCCGTGCGAGGTGGGTAAATGGGTTTGGATGGGGGAGGAGGCATGAAGCGCACCGGGCGGCGTAGAGGATGCGCGGGCGACGAGATCGGGTGGGAAGAGCGTTGTGTCGGAGAAGAAGGCGCGGAGGCGGAGGGCGTGCGCGGAGCGGCCGTCCTCCTGGAGTTCCTGCAATAGCTCCAGCGCCGTGAGGTGATACCGCTCCTCCAGCAAGAAGTTCACCACGCAGTTGCACAACGAAGCCCACCGCTCGTCCGCTGCACCACCGCTCACCGCCGCCATCCTCCTCGGTATCGGGCGGGCCTACCAAGATCGCGGTGAAGCTCGCCGGGCGTCGTTGTGTGGCATGTGGCCGCGGCGGAAGACACAGATCTCACGCGTGCGAGTCAGGCAGGCCCGGTCCTGTGCTTTCGGTGGCCTGGGGCCTACCGAACTCGGTACGCACCTATCTCGGATTCCAGACGCGTGTACACATCCACCACATCTAAACGCGCGCGCAGGAAACCTCCTCTCGGCTTCGATCCTCTTCTCGGCTCTAATGCTGCACGCAGCTGACTCGCGGCCGACGCCTCGGGCCTGTCTCATCCGGTCTCCTCTCCTTTCTCCTTTCTTTCACTCAGCCGCCGCACCTCTCTCCCCACGGCGGCAGCCGGCAACTGCATCTGCCGCTGGCCGACTCCACTACCGATTCTCCCCTCGACCACCATGGACGGGCGTGCTGTGCGAGACGCCGCCGGTGCCGCCAACAAAGTCGTCCGACGCCATGGCTGCAGTCTGCAGACCCTCTGCCAGAACCTCACCAGCAAATTCTCTTCGTTGGAAGCGATTCGTCGTTCCGGATGCTGGTCAATTTTGGTTAACATTGCCATAGAGATGGCTGCCGCTAAAGCTGCTCACCATAGATTGGTACGTGGAGTATGGACCAGTGTTCGTTTTGATGATATTTGTTTTTCTTTAGCATGTACTGTATTTGCTTTCTGCAATAATTTGAATGTATCATGGAATTTGTATGACAATCATTGGAATTTATATCCCACAGTTATCAGAATTCATCTGACAAGCCGAACTCATCTGACATTTTATTTCTCTAAAATATGCAGGTACTGAGGATGAAGAAAAGAGAAGTGTGTGTAGGCTCCATTGTAAATAGAGGGATATGGTCGTAGCTTTGATCGCCGATCGATGTCGCTGTGGTGCCTTTCAACCATGTTCCTGTGTGTCTGCAGAGTGGATGATGGCTGCAGAGTGGATGATGGCTTGTATCTCAGAATGATCAGTCACCTTGAAGAAACAATTTGTGCGACTTGTCATTTCTTTTTCTGAACTTGCTTTGTAGGAGTTAGTAGCACAGGAGCAATGAAGACTAACACTGCCTATTTAAAGTAATATGATTGAGCTTTTTGCTAGCTATGTAAGACATTTGTTCACATTTATCTTCACCAAGAAGGTCTGTCCATCTACAAGACCCATTTTCAGTGTAGCAAGACTGTCATTCCAGTGTATAAAAAAAGGAATGGGAGAAGCAATCATAATTTAAAAAACTATCATTTCCATAAACCACACAAGTCAAGAGTAGGCCCACATTTCTGATTGTGAACCTGCATATGCAATTGTATGAAAATATCACAAAGAAGATATGCCAATAAAGAACTGGGAAGGATATTGATCATAAACTTATTTCAGAACATCCAGATGATTTCAAACATATTGCAGTAAACACCGACCTTCAGAAGTACTACAGACGATGGTAGCAGCATATATTCACATATGGTGTATATCTGATTTTGTTCTTAAAACCGGTTGTTACATCTTTCCGTACCAAAAGTGGCTAGAACGGTCTTCACGAAAGGTTTTTGCACAGTTTGTCGTACCGGAACCAAAACTCCAGAAACGCGTTAGAAACGCTGTTTTGGGGCGAACGAGATGAATTGGGTGTTGAGAAAAATCCAAATGCAACTCTTTTCCTACCTAGAGTGGCTAGAACGGTCTTCACGAATGGTTTTCGCACCGTTTGTCGTACCGGAACCAAAACTCAAGGAACGCGCTAGAAACGTAGTTTTGGGTCAAACGGGATGACTTGGGTGTTGAGAAAAATTCAAATGCAACTTTTTTCGTACCAAAAGTGGCTAGAATGGTCTTCACGAATGGTTTTCGCATAGTTTGTTGTACCGGAACCAAAACTCTACGAACGCGCTAGAAACGATGTTTTGGGGCCAACGGGATGACTTGGGTGTTGAGAAAAATTCAAATGCAACTCTTTTCGTACCTAAAGTGGCTAGAGCGGTCTTCACGAACGGTTTTCGCATAGTTTGTCGTACCGGAACCAAAACTTCACGAACGCGCCAGAAACACACTAAACATGAGTTTTGGTGCAAACATGACTTGGGAGTTTAGAAAAATTCAAATGCAACTCTTTTCGTTCCAAAAGTAGCTAGAAAGGTCTTCACGAACGGTTTTTGCATAGTTTGTCGTACCGGAACCAAAATTCTAGGAACGCGCTAGAAACGCTGTTTTGGGTCAAACGGGATGACTTGGGTGTTGAGAAAAATTCAAATGCAACTCTTTTCGTACCAAAAGTGCCTAGAACGGTTTTCACACAGTTTGTCGTACCGGAGCCAAAACTCTAGGAACGCACTGGAAGCGCAGTTTTGCGGCAAACGGGATGACTTGGGTGTTGAGAAAAATTCAAATGCAACTCTTTTCGTACCAAAAGTGGCTAGAACGGTCTTCACGAACGGTTTTCGCATAGTTTGTTGTACCAGAACGAAAACTCTAGGAACGCGCTAGAAACGATGTTTTGTGTCCAACGGGATGACTTGGGTGTTGAGAAAAATTCAAATGCAACTCTTTTCGTTCCAAAAGTAGCTAGAAAAGTCTTCACGAATGGTTTTTGCACAGTTTGTCGTATCCGGAACCAAAATTCCAGAACGCGCTAGAAACACGCAAAACATGAGGTTTTGGTGCAAACGAGATGACTTGGGTGTTGAGAAAAATTCAAATGCAACTCTTTTCGTACCAAAAGTGGCTAGAACGGTCTTCACGAACGGTTTTTGCATAGTTTGTCATACCGGAACCAAAACTCCAGGAACGCGTTAGAAACGCTGTTTTGGGGTGAACGGGATGAATTGGGTGTTGAGAAAAATCTAAATGCAACTCTTTTCGTACCTAAAGTGGCTAGGATGGTCTTCACGAACGGTTTTCGCATAGTTAGTCGTACTGGAACCAAAACTCCAGGAACGCGCTAGAAACACGCTAAACATGAGTTTTGGTGCAAACATGACTTGGGAGTTGAGAAAAATACAAATGCAACTCTTTTCGTTCCAAAAGTAGCTAGAAAGGTCTTCACGAACGGTTTTTGCACAGTTTGTCGTACCGGAACCAAAATTGCAGGAACGTGCTAGAAACGCTGTTTTGGGTCAAACGGGATGACTTGGGTGTTGAGAAAAATTCAAATTCAACTCTTTTCGTACCTAAAGTGGCTTGAGCGGTCTTCACGAACGGTTTTCGCATAGTTTGTCGTACCGGAACCAAAACTCAAGGAACGCACTGGAAGCGAGCTAAACATGAGTTTTGAGGCAAACGGGATGACTTAGGTGTTAAGAAAAATTAAAATACAACTCTTTTCATACCAAAGGTGGCTAGAACGGACTTCACGAATAATTTTCGCACACTTTGTCATATGAGAACCAAAACTCCTCGAACGGGCAGGATGACTTGGGTGTTGAGAAAAATTCAAATGCATCTCTTTTCGTACCAAAAGTGGCTTGAACTGTCTTGACGAACAGTTTTAGCACGGTTTGTTAACGGGGAACGGACTAGAAACGAGCTAAACATGAGTTTTGGTCAAACGGGATGCCTTGGGTGTTAAGAAAAACTCAAATGCAACTCTTTTCGTACCAAAAGTGGCTTGAGTCTTCACGAACGGTTTTCGCACGGTTTGTCGTAATGGAACCAAAACTCCGGGAACGGACTAGAAACGAGCTAAACATGAGTTTTGGATCAAACGGTATGCCTTGGGTGTTAAGAAAAACTCAAATGCAACTCTTTTCATACCAAAATGGCTAAAGGTCTTCACGAACGACGGTTTTCGCACAGTTTGTCGTACCGGAACCAAAACTCCAGGAACGAACTAGAAACGAGCTAAACATGAGTTTTGGATCAAACGGGATGCCTTGGGTGTTAAGAAAAACTCAAATGCAACTCTTTTCATACCAAAAGTGGCTAGAACAGTCTTCATGAATGGTTTTGGCACGGTTTGTCGTAACGGAACCAAAACTCCGAGAACGGACTAGAAACGAGCTAAACATGAGTTTTGGGTCAAACGGGATGACTTGGGTGTTAAGAAAAACTCAAATGCAACTCTTTTCGTACCAAAAGTGGCTAGAACAGCCTTCACGAATGGTTTTCTCATAGTTTGTCATACCGGAACCAAAACTCCAGGAACAAACTAGAAACGACCTAAACATGAGTTTTGGGGCAAAAGGGATAACTTGGGTGTTAAGAAAAACTCAAATACAACTCTTTTCGTACCAATAGTGGCTAGACCGGTCTTCACGAACGGTTTTCGCATAGTTTGTTGTACCGGAACCAAAACTCCAGGAACGGACTAGAAACGAGCTAAACATGAGTTTTGGGGCAAACGGGATGACTTGGGTGTTAAGAAAAACTCAAATGCAACTCTTTTCGTACCAAAAGTGGCTAGAACAGTCTTCACAAACGGTTTTAGCATGGTTTGTTATAACGGAACCAAAACTCCAGGAACGCACTAGAAACAGCTAAACATGAGGTTTGGTGCAAACATGACTTGGGAATTGAGAAAAATTGAAATGCAACTCTTTTCGTTCCAAAAGTAGCTAGAAAGGTCTTCACGAATGGTTTTCCGCACAGTTTGTCATACCGGAACCAAAACTCCAGGAACGGACTAGAAACGAGCTAAACATGAGTTTTGGGGCAAACGAGATGACTTGGGTGTTAAGAAAAATTCAAATGCAACTCTTTTCATACCAAAAGTGGCTAGAACGGTCTTCACGAACGGTTTTCGCACGGTTTGTCGTACCGGAATCAAAACTCTAGGAACGGACTAGAAACGAGCTAAACATGAGTTTTGGGTCAAATGGGATGACTTGGGTGTTAAGAAAAACTCAAATGCAACTCTTTTCATACCAAAAGTGGCTAGAACAGTCTTCACGAACGGTTTCCGCACAATTTGTCGTACCGGAACCAAAACTCCAGGAACGGACTAGAAACGAGCTAAACATGAGTTTTGGGGCAAACGAGATGACTTGGGTGTTAAGAAAAATTCAAATACAACTCTTTTCGTACCAAAAGTGGCTAGAACGGTCTTCACGAACGGTTTTTGCATAGTTTGTCGTACCGGAACCAAAACTCCAAGAACGGACTAGAAACGAGCTAAACATGAGTTTTGGGTCAAACGGGATGACTTGGGTGTTAAGAAAAACTCAAATGCAACTCTTTTCATACCAAAACTGGCTAGAACGGTCTTCACGAACGGTTTTTGCACAATTTGTCGTACCGGAACCAAAACTCCGAGAACGTGACTAGACGAGCTAAACATGAGTTTTGGGTCAAACGGGATGACTTGGGTGTTAAGAAAAACTCAAATGCAACTCTTTTTCGTACCAAAAGTGGCTAGAAGCGGTCTTCACGAATGGTTTTCGCATAGTTTGTCGTACCGGAACCAAAACTCCAGGAACGCACTGGAAACGAGCTAAACATGAGTTTTGAGGCAAACGGGATGACTTAGGTGTTAAGAAAAATTCAAATACAACTCTTTTCGTACCAAAGGTGGCTAGAACGGTCTTCACGAATAATTTTTGCACACTTTGTCATATGAGAACCAAAACTCCTGGAACGGGCGGGATGACTTGGGTGTTGAGAAAAATTCAAATGCAACTCTTTTCGTACCAAAAGTGGCTTGAACTGTCTTCACGAACGGTTTTAGCACGGTTTGTCGCAACGGAACCAAAATTCCCTTAACGGACTAGAAATGAGCTAAACATGAGTTTTGGGTCAAACGGGATGCCTTGGGTGTTAAGAAAAACTCAAATGCAACTCTTTTCATACAAAAAGTGGCTAGAACAGTCTTCACGAACGGTTTTCGCACAGTTTGTCATACCGAAACCAAAACTCCAGGAACAGACTTGAAACGAGCTAAACATGAGTTTTGGGGCAAACGGGATGACTTGGGTGTTCAGAAAAACTCAAATACAACTCTTTTCGTACCAAAAGTGGCTAGAACGGTCTTCACGAATAATTTTCGCACAGTTTGTCATATGAGAACCAAAACTCGGACTAGAAACGAGTTAAACATGAGTTTTGGGTCAAATGGGATGACTTGGGTGTTAAGAAAAACTCAAATGCAACTCTTTTCGTACCAAAAGTGGCTGAACGGTCTTCACGAATGGTTTTAGGCACGGTTTGTCGTAACGGAACCAAAACTCCGGAACGGACTAGAAACGAGCTAAACATGAGTTTTGGGTCAAACGGGATGACTTGGGTGTTAAGAAAAACTCAAATGCAACTCTTTTCATACCAAAAGTGGCTTAACTGTCTTCACGAACGGTTTCCGCACGGTTGTCGTAACGGAACCAAAACTCCGGGAACGGACTAGAAACGAGCTAAACATGAGTTTTGGGTCAAACGGGATGACTTGTGTGTTGAGAAAAATTCAAATGCAACTCTTTTCGTACCTAAAGTGGCTAGAGCGGTCTTCACGAACGGTTTACGCATAGTTTGTCGTACCGGAACCAAAACTCCAGGAACGCACTGGAAGTGAGCTAAACATGAGTTTTGAGGCAAACAGGATGACTTAGGTGTTAAATAAAAATAAAATACAACTATTTTTGTACCAAAGGTGGCTAGAACGGACTTCACGAATAATTTTCGCACACTTTGTCATATGAGAACCAAAACTCCAAGAACGGACTAGAAACGAGCTAAACATGAGTTTTGGGGCAAACGAGATGACTTGGGTGTTGAGAAAAATTCAAATGCAACTCTTTTCGTACCAAAAGTGGCTTGAACTGTCTTCACGAACGGTTTTAGCACGGTTTGTCGTAACGGAACCAAAACTCCGGGAACGGACTAGAAACGAGCTAAACATGAGTTTTGGGTCAAACGGGATGCCTTGGGTGTTAAGAATGCAACTCAAATGCAACTCTTTTGTACCAAAAGTGGCTAGAACGGTCTTCACGAACGGTTTTCGCACGGTTTGTCGTAACGGAACCAAAACTCCAGGAACGGACTAGAAACGAACTAAACATGAGTTTTGGGTCAAACGGGATGACTTGGGTGTTAAGAAAAACTCAAATGCAACTCTTTTCGTACCAAAAGTGGCTTGAGCTGTCTTCACGAACGTTTTTAGCATGGTTTGTTGTAACGGAACCAAAACTCCGGGAACGGACTAGAAACGAGCTAAACATGAGTTTTGGGGCAAACGTGATGACTTGGATGTTAAGAAAAACTCAAATGCAACTTTTTTCGTACCAAAAGTGGCTAGAACAGTCTTCACGAACGGTTTCGACGCAGTTTGTCGTACCGGAACCAAACCTCCAGGAACGGACTAGAAACGAGCTAAACATGAGTTTTGGGGCAAACGAGATGACTTGGGTGTTAAGAAAAACTCAAATGCAACTCTTTTCGTACCAAAAGTGGCTAGAACGGTCTTCACGAACGGTTTTCGCACAGTTTGTCGTACCGGAACCAAAACTCTAGGAACGAACTAGAAACGAGCTAAACATGAGTTTTGGGGCAAACGGGATGACTTGGGTGTTAAGAAAACTCAAATGCAACTCTTTTCGTACCAAAAGTGGCTAGAAAGGTCTTCACGAACGGTTTTAGCACAATTTGTCATAACGGAACCAAAACTCCGGAACATGCTAGAAACGAGCTAAACATGAGTTTTGGGTCAAACGGGATGACTTGGGTGTTAAGAAAAATTCAAATGCAACTCTTTTCATACCAAAAGTGGCTAGAGCGGTCTTCACGAACGGTTTTCGCATAGTTTGTCGTACCGGAACCAAAACTCCAGGAACGCATTGGAAGCGAGCTAAACATGAGTTTTGAGGCAAACGGGATGACTTGGGTGTTAAGAAAAATTCAAATACAACTCTTTTCGTACCAAAGGTGGCTAGAACGGTCTTCACGAATAATTTTTGCACACTTTGTCATATGAGAACCAAAACTCCTGGAACGGGCGGGATGACTTGGGTGTTGAGAAAAATTCAAATGCAACTCTTTTCGTACCAAAAGTGGCTTGAACTGTCTTCACGAACGGTTTTAGCACGGTTTGTTGTAATGGAACCAAAACTCCGGGAACGGACTAGAAATGAGCTAAACATGAGTTTTGGGTCAAACGGGATGCCTTGGGTGTTAAGAAAAACTCAAATGCAACTCTTTTCGTACCAAAAGTGGCTTAGAACGGTCTTCACGAACGGTTTTCGCACAGTTTGTCATACCGGAACCAAAACTCCAGGAACAGACTAGAAACGAGCTAAACATGAGTTTTGGGGCAAACGAGATGACTTGGGTGTTAAGAAAAACTCAAATACAACTCTTTTCGTACCAAAAGTGGCTAGAACGGTCTTCACGAATAATTTTCGCACACTTTGTCATATGAGAACCAAAACTCCAGGAACGGACTAGAAACGAGCTAAACATGAGTTTTGGGGCAAATGGGATGACTTGGGTGTTAAGAAAAACTCAAATGCAACTCTTTTCGTACCAAAAGTGGCTAGAACTGTCTTCACGAATGGTTTTAGCACGGTTTGTCATAACGGAACCAAAACTCCGAGAACGGACTAGAAACGAGCTAAACATGAGTTTTGGGTCAAACGGGATGACTTTGGTGTTAAGAAAAACTCAAATGCAACTCTTTTCATACCAAAAGTGGCTTGAACTGTCTTCACGAACGGTTTTCGCACGGTTTGTCGTAACGGAACCAAAACTCCGGGAACGGACTAGAAACAAGCTAAACATGAGTTTTGGGTCAAACGGGATGACTTGGGTGTTAAGAAAATTCAAATGCAACTCTTTTCGTACCAAAAGTGGCTAGAACGGTTTTCACGAACGGTTTCACGCATAGTTTGTCGTACCGGAACCAAAACTCCAGAACGGACTAGAAACGAGCTAAACATGAGTTTTGGGCAAACGGGATGACTTGGGTGTTAAATAAAACTCAAATACAACTATTTTTGTACCAAAAGTGGCTAGAACGGACTTCACGAATGGTTTTAGCACACTTTGTCATATGAGAACCAAAACTCCGAGAACGGACTAGAAACGAGCTAAACATGAGTTTTGGGTCAAACGGGATGACTTGGGTGTTAAGAAAAACTCAAATGCAACTCTTTTCATACCAAAAGTGGCTAGAACTGTCTTCACGAACGTTTTTAGCACGGTATTGTCGTAACGGAACCAAAACTCCGGAACGGACTAGAAACGAGCTAAATATGAGTTTTGGGTCAAACGGGATGACTTGGGTGTTAAGAAAAACTCAAAAACTCAAATGCAACTCTTTTCGTACCAAAAGTGGCTAGAACTGTCTTCACGAACGGTTTTCGCACGGTTTGTCGTAACGGAACCAAAACTCCAGAACGGACTAGAAATGAGCTAAACATGAGTTTTGGGTCAAACGGGATGACTTGGGTGTTAAGAAAAACTCAAATGCAACTCTTTTCGTACCAAAAAGTGGCTGAACAGTCTTCACAAACGGTTTTAGCATGGTTTGTTATAACGGAACCAAAACTCCAAGAACGGACTAGAAACGAGCTAAACATGAGTTTTGGGGCAAACGGGATGACTTGGGTGTTAAGAAAAATTCAAATACAACTCTTTTCGTACCAAAAGTGGCTAGAACAGTCTTCACGAACGGTTTTCGCATGGTTTGTCGTAACGGAACCAAAACTCCAGGAACGGACTAGAAACGAGCTAAACATGAGTTTTGGGTCAAACGGGATGACTTGGGTGTTAAGAAAAACTCAAATGCAACTCTTTTCGTACCAAAAGTGGCTAGAACGGTCTTCACGAACGGTTTTCGCATAGTTTGTTGTACCGGAACCAAAACTCTAGGAACGAACTAGAAACGAGCTAAACATGAGTTTTGGGGCAAACGGGATGACTTGGGTGTTAAGAAAATTCAAATGCAACTCTTTTCGTACCAAAAGTGGCTAGAATAGTCTTCACGAATGGTTTTGCACGAGTTTGTCGTAACGGAACCAAAACTCCGGGAACGGACTAGAAACGAGCTAAACATGAGTTTTGGGTCAAACGGGATGACTTGGATGTTAAGAAAAACTCAAATGCAACTCATTTCGTACCAAAAGTGGCTTGAACTGTCTTCACGAACGGTTTTCGCACAGTTTGTCGTAACGGAACCAAAACTCCGGGAACGGACTAGAAACGAGCTAAGCATGAGTTTTGGGTCAAACGGGATGACTTGGGTGTTAAGAAAAACTCAAATGCAACTCTTTTCGTACCAAAAGTGGCTAGGATGGTCTTCACGAACGGTTTTCGCATGGTTTGTCGTAACGGAACCAAAACTCCGGAACGGACTAGAAACGAGCTAAACATGAGTTTTGGGCAAACAGGATGACTTGGGTGTTAAGAAAAACTCAAATACAACTCTTTTCGTACCAAAAGTGGCTAGAACAGTCTTCACGAACGATTTTAGTATGGTTTGTCGTAACGGAACCAAAACTCCGAGAACGGACTAGAAACGAGCTAACCATGAGTTTTGGGTCAAACGGGATGACTTGGGTGTTAAGAAAAATTCAAATGCAACTCTTTTCATACCAAAAGTGGCTTGAACTGTCTTCACGAACGGTTTTCGCACAGTTTGTCGTACCGGAACCAAAACTCAAGGAACGGATGGAAACAAGCTAAACATGAGTTTTGGGGCAAACGGGATGACTTGGGTGTTAAGAAAAATTCAAATACAACTCTTTTCATACCAAAGGTGGCTAGAACGGTCTTCACGAATAATTTTCGCACACTTTGTCATATGAGAACCAAAACTCCGGAACGGACTAGAAACGAGCTAAACATGAGTTTTGGGTCAAACGGGATGACTTGGGTGTTGAGAAAAACTCAAATGCAACTCTTTTCGTACCAAAAGTGGCTTGAACAGTCTTCACGAATAGTTTTAGCACGGTTTGTCGTAACGGAACCAAAACTCCAGGAACGGACTAGAAACGAGCTAAACATGAGTTTTGGTCAAACGGGATGCCTTGGGTGTTAAGAAAAACTCAAATGCAACTCTTTTCGTACCAAAAGTGGCTTGAGTCTTCACGAACGGTTTTCGCACGGTTTGTCGTAATGGAACCAAAACTCCAGGAACGGACTAGAAACGAGCTAAACATGAGTTTTGGATCAAACGGGATGACTTGGGTGTTAAGAAAACTCAAATGCAACTCTTTTCATACCAAAAATGGCTAGAACGGTCTTCACGAATAATTTTCGCACACTTTGTCATATGAGAACCAAAACTCCAGGAACGAACTAGAAACGAGCTAAACATGAGTTTTGGATCAAACGGGATGACTTGGGTGTTAAGAAAAACTCAAATGCAACTCTTTTTGTACCAAAAGTGGCTTGAATTGTCTTCATGAATGGTTTTAGCACGGTTTGTTGTAATGGAACCAAAACTCCGAGAACGGACTAGAAACGAGCTAAACATGAGTTTTGGGTCAAACGGGATGCCTTGGGTGTTAAGAAAAACTCAAATGCAACTCTTTTCGTACCAAAAGTGGCGAGAACAGTCTTCACGAACGGTTTTCGCACAGTTTGTCGTACCGGAACCAAAACTCCAGGAACAAACTAGAAACGAGCTAAACATGAGTTTTGGGGCAAAAGGGATAACTTGGGTGTTAAGAAAAACTCAAATACAACTCTTTTCGTACCAATAGTGGCTAGAACGGTCTTCACGAATAATTTTCGCACACTTTGTCATATGAGAACCAAACTCCAGGAACGGACTAGAAACGAGCTAAACATGAGTTTTGGGGCAAACGGGATGACTTGGGTGTTAAGAAAAACTCAAATGCAACTCTTTTCGTACCAAAAGTGGCTAGAACAGTCTTCACGAACGGTTTTAGCACGGTTTGTTGTAACGGAACCAAAACTCCGGGAACGGACTAGAGACGAGCCAAACATGAGTTTTGGGTCAAACGGGATGCCTTGGGTGTTAAGAAAAACTCAAATGCAACTCTTTTCGTACCAAAATGGCTATAACAGTCTTCACGAACGGTTTTCGCACAGTTTGTCGTACCGGAACCAAAACTCCAGGAACGGACTAGAAACGAGCTAAACATGAGTTTTGGGGCAAACGAGATGACTTGGGTGTTAAGAAAAATTCAAATACAACTCTTTTCGTACCAAAAGTGGCTAGAACGGTCTTCACGAAAGGTTTTCGCAGAGTTTGTCGTACCGGAACCAAAACTCCAGGAACGGACTAGAAACGAGCTAAACATGAGTTTTGGGGCAAACGGGATGACTTGGGTGTTAAGAAAAACTCAAATGCAACTCTTTTCATACCAAAAGTGGCTAGAACAGTCTTTACGAACGGTTTCCGCGCGGTTTGTCATACCGGAACCAAACCTCCGAGAACGGACTAGAAACGAGCTAAACATGAGTTTTGGGGCAAACGAGATGACTTGGGTGTTAAGAAAAACTCAAATGCAACTCTTTTCGTACCAAAAGTGGCTAGAGCGGTCTTCACGAACGGTTTTCGCACAGTTTGTCGTACCGGAACCAAAACTCCAGGAACGGACTAGAAACGAGCTAAACATGAGTTTTGGGGCAAAAGGGATGACTTGGGTGTTAAGAAAAACTCAAATACAACTCTTTTTGTACCAAAAGTGGCTAGAACGGTCTTCACGAACGGTTTTCGCACAGTTTGTCGTACCGGAACCAAAACTCCAGGAACGGACTAGAAACGAGCTAAACATGAGTTTTGGGGCAAACGGGATGACTTAGGTGTTAAGAAAAATTCAAATACAACTCTTTTCGTACCAAAAGTGGCTAGAACGGTCTTCACGAATACGGTTTTTGCACACTTTGTCATATGAGAACCAAAACTCGGACTAGAAACGAGCTAAACATGAGTTTTGGGCGGGATGACTTGGGTGTTGAGAAAAATTCAAATGCAACTCTTTTCGTACCAAAAGTGGCTTGAACTGTCTTCACGAACGGTTTTAGCATGGTTTGTCGTAACGGAACCAAAACTCCAGGAACGGACTAGAAATGAGCTAAACATGAGTTTTGGGTCAAACGGGATGCCATGGGTGTTAAGAAAAACTCAAATGCAACTCTTTTCGTACCAAAAGTGGCTAGAACAGTCTTCACGAACGGTTTTCGCATGGTTTGTCATACCGGAACCAAAACTCCAGGAACGGACTAGAAACGAGCTAAACATGAGTTTTGGGGCAAACGAGATGACTTGGGTGTTAAGAAAAACTCAAATACAACTCTTTTCGTACCAAAAGTGGCTAGAACGGTCTTCACGAACGGTTTTCGCACGGTTTGTCGTAACGGAACCAAAACTCCGGGAACGGACTAGAAACGAGCTAAACATGAGTTTTGGGGCAAATGGGATGACTTGGGTGTTAAGAAAAACTCAAATGCAACTCTTTTCGTACCAAAAGTGGCTAGAACAGTCTTCACGAATGGTTTTTGCACGGTTTGTCATAACGGAACCAAAACTCCGAGAACGGACTAGAAACGAGCTAAACATGAGTTTTGGGTCAAACGGGATGACTTGGGTGTTAAGAAAAACTCAAATGCAACTCTTTTCATACCAAAAGTGGCTTGAACTGTCTTCACGAACGGTTTTCGCACGGTTTGTCGTAACGGAACCAAAACTCCGGGAACGGACTAGAAAGGAGCTAATCATGAGTTTTGGGTCAAACGGGATGACTTGTGTGTTGAGAAAAATTCAAATGCAACTCTTTTCGTACCTAAAGTGGCTAGAGCGGTCTTCACGAACGGTTTTACGCATAGTTTGTCGTAACGGAACCAAAACTCCAGGAACGGACTAGAAACGAGCTAAACATGAGTTTTGAGGCAAACGGGATGACTTGGGTGTTAAAAAAACTAAAATACAACTATTTTTGTACCAAAGGTGGCTAGAACGGTCTTCACGAATAATTTCGCATGCACACTTTGTCATATGAGAACCAAAACTAGAAACGAGCTAAACATGAGTTTTGGGTCAAACGAGATGACTTGGGTGTTGAGAAAATTCAAATGCAACTCTTTTCGTACCAAAAGTGGCTTGAACGTCTTCACGAACGGTTTTAGCACGGTTTGTCGTAACGGAACCAAAACTCCTGGAACGGACTAGAAACGAGCTAAACATGAGCTTTGGGTCAAACGGGATGCCTTGGGTGTTAAGAAAAACTCAAATGCAACTCAAATGCAACTCTTTTCGTACCAAAAGTGGCTTGAACTGTCTTCACGAACGGTTTACGCACGGTTTGTCGTAACGGAACCAAAACTCCAGGAACGGACTAGAAATGAACTAAACATGAGTTTTGGGTCAAACGGGATGCCTTGGGTGTTAAGAAAAACTGAAATGCAACTCTTTTCGTACCAAAAATGGCTTGAACTGTCTTCACGAACGGTTTTCGCACAGTTTGTCGTACCGGAACCAAAACTCCAGGAACGAACTAGAAACGAGCTAAACATGAGTTTTGGGGCAAACGAGATGACTTGGGTGTTAAGAAAAATTCAAATACAACTCTTTACGTACCAAAAGTGGCTAGAACGGTCTTCACGAACGGTTTTCGCACAGTTTGTCATATGAGAACCAAAACTCCGGGAACGGACTAGAAACGAGCTAAACATGAGTTTTGGGGCAAACGGGATGACTTGGGTGTTAAGAAAAATTCAAATGCAACTCATTTCGTACCAAAAGTGGCTAGAACGGTCTTCACGAACGGTTTTCGCATAGTTTGTTGTACCGGAACCAAAACTCTAGGAACGGACTAGAAACGAGCTAAACATGAGTTTTGGGTCAAACGGGATGACTTGGGTGTTAAGAAAAACTCAAATGCAACTCTTTTCGTACCAAAAGTGGCTAGAACAGTCTTCACGAATGGTTTTTGTACGGTTTGTCGTAACGGAACCAAAACTCCGGAGAACGAGACTAGAAACGAGCTAAACATGAGTTTTGGGTCAAACGGATGACTTGGGTGTTAAGAAAAACTCAAATGCAACTCTTTTCGTACCAAAAGTGGCTTGAACGGTCTTCACGAACGGTTTTTGCATAGTTTGTCAACGAAACCAAAACTCCGAGGAACGGTTAGAAACGAGCTAAACATGAGTTTTGAGGCAAACGGGATGACTTGGGTGTTAAGAAAAATCTCAAATGCAACTCTTTACGTACCAAAAGTGGCTAGAATGGTCTTGACGAATAATTTTCGCACACTTTGACATATAAGAACCAAAACTCCTGGAACGCTAGGGATAAACATGAGTTTTGGTGCAAACATGACTTGGGTGTTGAGAAAAATCAAATGCAACTCTTTTCGTACCAAAAGTGGCTTGAATTGTCTTCACGAACGGTTTTTGCACGGTTTGTTGTAATGGAACCAAAACTGCGGGAACGTGACTAGAAACGAGCTAAACATGAGTTTTTGGTCAAACGGGATGACTTGGGTGTTGAAAAAAATTCAAATGCAACTCTTTTTGTACCAAAAGTGGCTTGAGCGGTCTTCACGAACGGTTTTCGCACATAGTTTGTCGTACTCGAACCAAAACTCAGGAACGGACTAGAAACGAGCTAAACATGAGTTTTGAGGCAAACGGGATGACTTGGTGTTAAGAAAAATTCAAATGCAACTCTTTTCGTACCAAAGGTGGCTAGAACGGTCTTCACGAATAATTTTCGCACACTTTGTCATATGAGAACCAAAACTCCTGGAACGGGCGGGATGACTTGGGTGTTAAGAAAAATTCAAATGCAACTCTTTTCGTACCAAAAGTGGCTTGAACTGTCTTCACGAATGGTTTTAGCACGGTTTGTCGTAAAGAACCAAAACTCCGGGAACGGACTAGAAACGAGCTAAACATGAGTTTTGGGTCAAACGGGATGCCTTGGGTGTTAAGTAAAACTCAAATGCAACTCTTTTCGTACCAAAGATGGCTTGAGTCTTCACGAACGGTTTTCGCACGGTTTGTCGTAATGGAACCAAAACTCCGGGAACGAACTAGAAACAAGCTAAACATGAGTTTTGGATCAAACGAGATGACTTGGGTGTTAAGAAAAATTTAAATACAACTCTTTTCATACCAAAAGTGGCTAGAACAGTCTTCACGAACGGTTTTCGCACGAGTTTGTCGTACGGAACCAAAACTCCGGAACGGACTAGAAACGAGCTAAACATGAGTTTTGGGGAAAACGGGAAACTTGGGTGTTAAGAAAAACTCAAATGCAACTCAATTCATACCAAAAGTGGCTAGAACAGTCTTCATGAATGGTTTTGGCACGGTTTGTCGTAACGGAACCAAAACTCCGAGAACGGACTAGAAACGAGCTAAACATGAGTTTTGGGTCAAACGGGATGCCTTGGGTGTTAAGAAAAACTCAAATGCAACTCTTTTCGTACCAAAAGTGGCTAGAACGGTCTTCACGAACGGTTTTCGCACAGTTTGTCATACCGGAACCAAAACTCCGGGAACGGACTAGAAACGAGCTAAACATGAGTTTTGGGGCAAACGGGATAACTTGGGTGTTAAGAAAAACTCAAATACAACTCTTTTCGTACCAATAGTGGCTAGACCGGTCTTCACGAATGGTTTTCGCACAGTTTGTCGTACCGGAACCACAACTCCAGGAACGGACTAGAAACGAGCTAAACATGAGTTTTGGGGCAAACGGGATGACTTGGGTGTTAAGAAAAATTCAAATGCAACTCTTTTCGTACCAAAAGTGGCTAGAACGGTCTTCACGAACGGTTTTAGCATGGTTTGTCGTAACGGAACCAAAACTCCAGGAACGGACTAGAAACGAGCTAAACATGAGTTTTGGGGCAAAAGGGATGACTTGGGTGTTAAGAAAAACTCAAATGCAACTCTTTTCGTACCAAAAGTGGCTAGAACGGTCTTCACGAACGGTTTTCGCACAGTTTGTCGTACCGGAACCAAAACTCCAGGAACGGACTAGAAACGAGCTAAACATGAGTTTTGGGGCAAACGGGATGACTTGGGTGTTAAGAAAAACTCAAATACAACTCTTTTCGTACCAAAAGTGGCTAGAACGGTCTTCACAAACGGTTTTAGCATGGTTTGTTGTAACGGAACCAAAACTCCGGGAACGGACTAGAAACGAGCTAAACATGAGTTTTGGGTCAAACGGGATGACTTGGGTGTTAAGAAAAACTCAAATGCAACTCTTTTCGTACCAAAAATGGCTATAACAGTCTTCACGAACGGTTTCCGCACAGTTTGTCGTACCGGAACCAAAACTCCAGGAACGGACTAGAAACGAGCTAAACATGAGTTTTGGGGCAAACGAGATGACTTGGGTGTTAAGAAAAATTCAAATACAACTCTTTTCGTACCAAAAGTGGCTAGAGCGGTCTTCACGAACGGTTTTCGCAGAGTTTGTCGTACCGGAACCAAAACTCCAGGAACGGACTAGAAACGAGCTAAACATGAGTTTTGGGTCAAACGGGATGCCTTGGGTGTTAAGAAAAACTCAAATGCAACTCTTTTCATACCAAAAATGGCTATAACAGTCTTCACGAACGGTTTTAGTACGGTTTGTCGTAACGGAACCAAAACTCCCAGAACAGACTAGAAACGAGCTAAACATGAGTTTTGGGTCAAACGGGATGACTTGGGTGTTAAGAAAAACTCAAATGCAACTCTTTTCGTACCAAAAGTGGCTTGAACTGTCTTCACGAACGGTTTTCGCACAGTTTGTTGTACTGAAACCAAAACTCCAGGAACAGGCTGGAAACGAGCTAAACATGAGTTTTGAGGCAAACAGGATGACTTGGGTGTTAAGAAAAATTCAAATACAACTCTTTACGTACCAAAGGTGGCTAGAACGGTCTTCACGAATAATTTTCGCACACTTTGTCATATGAGAACCAAAACTCCTCTAACGAGCGGGATGACTTGGGTGTTGAGAAAAATTCAAATGCAACTCTTTTGTATCAAAAGTGGCTTGAACTGTCTTCACGAACGATTTTAGCACGGTTTGTTGTAATGGAACCAAAACTTCGGGAACGGACTAGAAACGAGCTAAACATGAGTTTTGGGTCAAACGGGATGCCTTGGGTGTTAAGAAAAACTCAAATGCAACTCTTTTTGTACCAAAAGTGGCTTGAACTGTCTTCACGAACGGTTTTCGCACGGTTTGTCGTACAAAACCAAAACTACCAGAACAGTAGAAACGAGCTAAACATGAGTTTTGAGGCAAACAGGATGACTTTTGTGTTAAGAAAAATTCAAATACAACTCTTTTCGTACCAAAGGTGGCTAGAACGGTCTTCACGAATAATTTTCGCACACTTTGTCATATGAGAACCAAAACTCCTGGAACGGGCGGGATGACTTGGGTGTTGAGAAAAATTCAAATGCAACTCTTTTCGTACCAAAAGTGGCTTGAACTGTCTTCACGAATGGTTTTAGCACGGTTTGTCGTAACGGAACCAAAACTCCGGGAACGGACTAGAAACGAGCTAAACATGAGTTTTGGATCAAACGGGATGCCTTGGGTGTTAAGAAAAACTCAAATGCAACTCTTTTCGTACCAAAGATGGCTATAACAGTCTTCACGAACGGTTTTCGCACAGTTTGTCGTACCGGAACCAAAACTCCAGGAACGAACTAGAAACAAGCTAAACATGAGTTTTGGGGCAAACGAGATGACTTGGGTGTTAAGAAAAATTTAAATACAACTCTTTTCGTACCAAAAGTGGCTAGAACGGTCTTCACGAACGGTTTTCGCAGAGTTTGTCGTACCGGAACCAAAACTCCGGGAACGGACTAGAAACGAGCTAAACATGAGTTTTGGGGCAAACGGGATGACTTGGGTGTTAAGAAAAACTCAAATGCAACTCAATTCGTACCAAAAGTGGCTAGAACAGTCTTCACGAATGGTTTTAGCACGGTTTGTCGTAACGGAACCAAAACTCCGGGAACGGACTAGAAACGAGCTAAACATGAGTTTTGGGTCAAACGGGATGCCTTGGGTGTTAAGAAAAACTCAAATGCAACTCTTTTCTTACCAAAAATGGCGATAACAGTCATCACGAACGGTTTTCGCACAGTTTGTCGTACCGGAACCAAAACTCCAGGAACGGACTAGAAACGAGCTAAACATGAGTTTTGGGGCAAACGGGATGACTTGGGTGTTAAGAAAAATTCAAATACAACTCTTTTCGTACCAAAAGTGGCTAGAACGGTCTTCACGAACGGTTTTCGCAGAGTTTGTCGTACCGGAACCAAAACTCCAGGAACGGACTAGAAACGAGCTAAACATGAGTTTTGGGTCAAACGGGATGACTTGGGTGTTAATAAAAACTCAAATGCAACTCTTTTCGTACCAAAAGTGGCTAGAACGGTCTTCACAAACGGTTTTAGCATGGTTTGTTATAACGGAACCAAAACTCCGGGAACGGACTAGAAACGAGCTAAACATGAGTTTTGGGGCAAACGGGATGACTTGGGTGTTAAGAAAAATTCAAATGCAACTCTTTTCGTATCAAAAGTGGCTAGAACGGTCTTCACAAACGGTTTTCGCATGGTTTGTCGTACGGAACCAAAACTCCGAGGAACGGACTAGAAACGAGCTAAACATGAGTTTTGGGGCAAAAGGGATAACTTGGGTGTTAAGAAAAACTCAAATACAACTCTTTTTACCAAAAGTGGCTGAACGGTCTTCACGAACGGTTTTGCACGGTTTTGTCGTAAGAACCAAAACTCCAGGAACGGACTAGAAACGAGCTAAACGTGAGTTTTGGGGCAAACGGGATGACTTGGGTGTTAAGAAAAACTCAAATGCAACTCTTTTCGTACCAAAAGTGGCTAGAACAGTCTTCACGAACGGTTTTAGCATGGTTTGTCATAACGGAACCAAAACTGAACGGACTAGAAACGAGCTAAACATGAGTTTTGGGTCAAACGGGATGACTTGGGTGTTAAGAAAAACTCAAATGCAACTCTTTTCGTATAAAAAAGTGGCTAGAACGGTCTTCACGAACGGTTTTCGCACGGTTTGTCGTATGGAACCAAAACTCCGAGGAACGGACTAGAAACGAGCTAAACATGAGTTTTGGGGCAAACGAGATGACTTGGGTGTTAAGAAAATTCAAATACAACTCTTTTCGTACCAAAAGTGGCTAGAGCGGTCTTCACGAACGGTTTTAGCGAGTTTGTCGTAACGGAACCAAAACTCCGGGAACGGACTAGAAACGAGCTAAACATGAGTTTTGGGTCAAACGGGATGCCTTGGGTGTTAAGAAAAACTCAAATGCAACTCTTTTCATACCAAAAATGGCTATAACAGTCTTCACGAACGGTTTTAGTACGGTTTGTCGTAACGGAACCAAAACTCCGAGAACGGACTAGAAACGAGCTAAACATGAGTTTTGGGTCAAACGGGATGACTTGGGTGTTAAGAAAAACTCAAATGCAACTCTTTTCGTACCAAAAGTGGCTAGAACTGTCTTCACGAACGGTTTTCGCACAGTTTGTTGTACGAAACCAAAACTCCAGGAACAGGCTGGAAATGAGCTAAACATGAGTTTTGAGGCAAACGGGATGACTTGGGTGTTAAGAAAAATTCAAATACAACTCTTTTCGTACCAAAGGTGGCTAGAACGGTCTTCACGAATAATTTTCGCACACTTTGTCATATGAGAACCAAAACTCCTGGAACGGGCGGATGACTTGGGTGTTGAGAAAAATTCAAATGCAACTCTTTTTGTACCAAAAGTGGCTTGAACTGTCTTCACGAACGGTTTTAGCACGGTTTGTTGTAATGGAACCAAAACTCCGAGAACGGACTAGAAACGAGCTAAACATGAGTTTTGGGTCAAACGGGATGCCTTGGGTGTTAAGAAAAACTCAAATGCAACTCTTTTTGTACCAAAAGTGGCTTGAACTGTCTTCACGAACGGTTTTCGCACAGTTTGTCGTACCGAAACCAAAACTCCGGAATGTGGAAACGAGCTAAACATGAGTTTTGAGGCAAACAGGATAACTTTTGTGTTAAGAAAAATTCAAATACAACTCTTTTCGTACCAAAGGTGGTTAGAACGGTCTTCACGAATAATTTTCGCACACTTTGTCATATGAGAACCAAAATTCCTGGAACATGAGTTTTGGGCAAACGGGATGACTTGGGTGTTGAGAAAAATTCAAATGCAACTCTTTTCGTACCAAAAGTGGCTTGAACTGTCTTCACGAATGGTTTTAGCACGGTTTGTCGTAACGGAACCAAAACTCGGGAACGGACTAGAAACGAGCTAAACATGAGTTTTGGATCAAACGGGATGCCTTGGGTGTTAAGAAAAACTCAAATGCAACTCTTTTCGTACCAAAAATGGCTAGAACGGTCTTCACGAACGGTTTTCGCACAGTTTGTCGTACCGGAACCAAAACTCCAGGAACGAACTAGAAACAAGCTAAACATGAGTTTTGGGGCAAACGAGATGACTTGGGTGTTAAGAAAAATTTAAATACAACTCTTTTTGTACCAAAAGTGGCTAGAACAGTCTTCACGAACGGTTTTAGCACGGTTTGTCGTAACGGAACCAAAACTCCAGGAACGGACTAGAAACGAGCTAAACATGAGTTTTGGGGCAAACGGGATGACTTGGGTGTTAAGAAAAACTCAAATGCAACTCAATTCGTACCAAAAGTGGCTAGAACAGTCTTCACGAATGGTTTTAGCACGGTTTGTCATAACGGAACCAAAACTCCGAGAACGGACTAGAAACGAGCTAAACATGAGTTTTGGGTCAAACGGGATGACTTGGGTGTTAAGAAAAACTCAAATGCAACTCTTTTCATACCAAAAGTGGCTAGAACGGTCTTCACGAACGGTTTTCGCACGGTTTGTCGTACCGGAACCAAAACTCCAGGAACGGACTAGAAACGAGCTAAACATGAGTTTTGGGTCAAACGGGATGACTTGGGTGTTAAGAAAAACTCAAATACAACTCTTTTCGTACCAAAAGTGGCTACAACAGTCTTCACGAACGGTTTTCGCATGGTTTGTCGTAACGGAACCAAAACTCCGGGAACGGACTAGAAACGAGCTAAACATGAGTTTTGGGGCAAACGAGATGACTTGGGTGTTAAGACAAATTTCAAATGCAACTCTTTTCGTACCAAAAGTGGCCGGAATTGTCTTCACGAACGGTTTTCGCGAGTTTGTCGTAACGGAACCAAAACTCCGGAACGGACTAGAAACGAGCTAAACATGAGTTTTGGGGCAAACGGGATGACTTGGGTGTTAAGAAAAACTCAAATGCAACTCTTTTCGTACCAAAAGTGGCTAGAACGGTCTTCACGAACGGTTTTAGCATGGTTTGTTATACCGGAACCAAAACTCAGGAACGGACTAGAAACGAGCTAAACATGAGTTTTGGGTCAAACGGGATGACTTGGGTGTTAAGAAAAACTCAAATGCAACTCTTTTCGTATCAAAAGTGGCTTGAACTGTCTTGACAAAAGGGTTTTCGCATGGTTTGTCGTACCGGAACCAAGACTCCAGGAACGGACTAGAAACGAGCTAAACATGAGTTTTGGGTCAAACGGGATGACTTGGGTGTTAAGAAAAACTCAAATGCAACTCTTTTCGTACCAAAAGTGGCTTGAACTGTCTTCACGAACGGTTTTCGCACAGTTTGTTGTACCGAAACCAAAACTCCAGGAACAGGCTGGAAACGAGCTAAACATGAGTTTTGAGGCAAACAGGATGACTTGGGTGTTAAGAAAAATTCAAATACAACTCTTTACGTACCAAAGGTGGCTAGAACGGTCTTCACGAATAATTTTCGCACACTTTGTCATATGAGAACCAAAACTCCTGGAACGGGCGGATGACTTGGGTGTTGAGAAAAATTCAAATGCAACTCTTTTTGTACCAAAAGTGGCTTGAATTGTCTTCACGAACAGTTTTAGCACGGTTTGTTGTAATGGAACCAAAACTCCGGGAACGGACTAGAAACGAGCTAAACATGAGTTTTGGGTCAAACGGGATGCCTTGGGTGTTAAGAAAAACTCAAATGCAACTCTTTTTGTACCAAAAGTGGCTTGAACTGTCTTCACGAACGGTTTTCGCACAGTTTGTCGTACCGAAACCAAAACTCCAGGAACAGGCTGGAAACGAGCTAAACATGAGTTTTGAGGCAAACAGGATAACTTTTGTGTTAAGAAAAATTCAAATACAACTCTTTTCGTACCAAAGGTGGTTAGAACGGTCTTCACGAATAATTTTCGCACACTTTGTCATATGAGAACCAAAACTCCTGGAACGGGCAGGATGACTTGGGTGTTGAGAAAAATTCAAATGCAACTCTTTTCGTACCAAAAGTGGCTTGAACTGTCTTCACGAATGGTTTTAGCACGGTTTGTCGGAACGAACCAAAACTCCGGGAACAGACTAGAAACGAGCTAAACATGAGTTTTGGATCAAACGGGATGCCTTGGGTGTTAAGAAAAACTCAAATGCAACTCTTTTCGTACCAAAGATGGCTATAACAGTCTTCACGAACGGTTTTCGCACGGTTTGTCATAACGGAACCAAAACTCCGGGAACGAACTAGAAACGAGCTAAACATGAGTTTTGGGGCAAACGAGATGACTTGGGTGTTAAGAAAAATTTAAATACAACTCTTTTCGTACCAAAAGTGGCTAGAACAGTCTTCACGAACGGTTTTCGCACGGTTTGTCGTAACGGAACCAAAACTCCGGGAACGGACTAGAAACGAGCTAAACATGAGTTTTGGGGCAAACGGGATGACTTGGGTGTTAAGAAAAACTCAAATGCAACTCAATTCGTACCAAAAGTGGCTAGAACAGTCTTCACGAATGGTTTTAGCACGGTTTGTCATAACGGAACCAAAACTCCGAGAACGGACTAGAAACGAGCTAAACATGAGTTTTGGGTCAAACGGGATGCCTTGGGTGTTAAGAAAAACTCAAATGCAACTCTTGTCATACCAAAAGTGGCTAGAACAGTCTTCACGGTTTTCGTACAGTTTGTCGTACCGGAACCAAAACTCCAGGAACAGACTAGAAACGAGCTAAACATGAGTTTTGGGGCAAAAGGGATGACTTGGGTGTTAAGAAAAACTGAAATACAACTTTTTTCGTACCAAAAGTGGCTAGAACAGTCTTCACGAACGGTTTTCGCACAGTTTGTCGTACCGGAACCAAAACTCCAGGAACGGACTAGAAACGAGCCAAACATGAGTTTTGGGGCAAACGGGATGACTTGGGTGTTAAGAAAAACTCAAATGCAACTCAATTCGTACCAAAAGTGGCTAGAACAGTCTTCACAAACGGTTTTAGCATGGTTTGTTATAACGGAACCAAAACTCCGGGAACGGACTAGAAACGAGCTAAACATGAGTTTTGGGTCAAACGGGCTGACTTGGGTGTTAAGAAAAACTCAAATGCAACTCTTTTCGTATCAAAAGTGGCTTGAACTGTCTTGACAAAAGGGTTTTCGCATGGTTTGTCGTACCGGAACCAAGACTCCAGGAACGGACTAGAAACGAGCTAAACATGAGTTTTGGGTCAAACGGGATGCCTTGGGTGTTAAGAAAAACTCAAATACAACTCTTTTCGTACCAAAAATGGCTATAACAGTCTTCACGAACGGTTTTCGCACAGTTTGTCGTACCGGAACCAAAACTCCAGGAACGAACTAGAAACGAGCTAAACATGAGTTTTGGGGCAAACGAGATGACTTGGGTGTTAAGACAAATTTAAATGCAACTCTTTTCGTACCAAAAGTGGCCGGAACAGTCTTCACGAACGGTTTTCGCAGAGTTTGTCGTAACGGAACCAAAACTCCAGGAACGGACTAGAAACGAGCTAAACATGAGTTTTGGGGCAAACGGGATGACTTGGGTGTTAAGAAAAACTCAAATGCAACTCAATTCGTACCAAAAGTGGCTAGAACGGTCTTCACGAACGGTTTTAGCATGGTTTGTCGTAACGGAACCAAAACTCGGGAACGGACTAGAAACAAGCTAAACATGAGTTTTGGGTCAAACGGGATGACTTGGGTGTTAAGAAAAACTCAAATGCAACTCTTTTCGTATCAAAAGTGGCTTGAACGGTCTTCACAAACGGTTTTCGCATGGTTTGTCGAACGGAACCAAAACTCCGGAACGGACTAGAAACGAGCTAAACATGAGTTTTGGGTCAAACGGGATGACTTGGGTGTTAAGAAAAACTCAAATGCAACTCTTTTCGTACCAAAAGTGGCTTGAACTGTCTTCACGAACGGTTTTCGCACGGTTTGTCGTAACGGAACCAAAACTCCAGGAACGGACTAGAAACGAGCTAAACATGAGTTTTGGGTCAAACGAGATGCCTTGGGTGTTAAGAAAAACTCGAATGCAACTCTTTTCATACCAAAAGTGGCTTGAACTGTCTTCACGAACGGTTTTCGCACGGTTTATCGTAACGGAACCAAAACTCCAGGAACGGATGGAAACAAGCAAAACATGAGTTTTGGGGCAAACGAGATGACTTGGGTGTTAAGAAAAATTCAAATACAACTCTTTTCGTACCAAAGTGGCTAGAACGGTCTTCACGAGCGGTTTTCGCACACTTTGTCATATGAGAACCAAAACTCCGGGGAACGGACTAGAAACGAGCTAAACATGAGTTTTGGGCGGGATGACTTGGGTGTTAAGAAAAACTCAAATGCAACTCTTTTCGTACCAAAAGTGGCTAGAACGGTCTTCACGAACGGTTTTCGCATAGTTTGTCGTCCGGAACCAAAACTCCGAACGGACTAGAAACGAGCTAAACATGAGTTTTGGGGCAAACGGGATGACTTGGGTGTTAAGAAAAATTCAAATGCAACTCTTTTCGTACCAAAAGTGGCTAGAACGGTCTTCACGAACGGTTTTCGCACACTTTGTCATATGACGGAACCAAAACTCCGAGAACGGACTAGAAACGAGCTAAACATGAGTTTTGGGCAAACGGGATGACTTGGGTGTTAAGAAAAACTCAAATGCAACTCTTTTCGTACCAAAAGTGGCTAGAACGGTCTTCACGAACGGTTTTAGCACGGTTTGTCGTAACGGAACCAAAACTCCGGAACGGACTAGAAACGAGCTAAACATGAGTTTTGGGTCAAACGGGATGACTTGGGTGTTAAGAAAAACTCAAATGCAACTCTTTTCGTACCAAAAGTGGCTAGAACTTGTCTTCACGAACGGTTTTTGCACGGTTTGTCGTAACGGAACCAAAACTTCGGGAACGGACTAGAAACGAGCTAAACATGAGTTTTGGGTCAAACGGGATGACTTGGGTGTTAAGAAAAACTCAAATGCAACTCTTTTCGTACCAAAAGTGGCTTGAACTGTCTTCACGAACGGTTTTCACATGGTTTGTCGTAACGGAACCAAAACTCCGGGAACGGACTAGAAACGAGCTAAACATGAGTTTTGGGTCAAACGGGATGACTTGGGTGTTAAGAAAAACTCAAATGCAACTCTTTTCGTACCAAAAGTGGCTAGAACGGTCTTCACGAACGGTTTTAGCACGGTTTGTCGTAACGGAACCAAAACTCTGGGAACGGACTAGAAACGAGCTAAACATGAGTTTTGGGTCAAACGGGATGACTTGGGTGTTAAGAAAAACTCAAATGCAACTCTTTTCGTACCAAAAGTGGCTAGAACGGTCTTCACGAACGGTTTTCGCACGGTTTGTCGTAACGGAACCAAAACTCCAGGAACGGACTAGAAACGAGCTAAACATGAGTTTTGGGGCAAACGGGATGACTTGGGTGTTAAGAAAAACTCAAATGCAACTCTTTTCGTACCAAAAGTGGCTAGAACGGTCTTCACGAACGGTTTTCGCACGGTTTGTCGTACGGAACCAAAACTCCGGGAACGGACTAGAAACGAGCTAAACATGAGTTTTGGGGCAAACGGGATGACTTGGGTGTTAAGAAAAACTCAAATACAACTCTTTTCGTACCAAAAGTGGCTAGAACGGTCTTCACAAACGGTTTTAGCACGGTTTGTCATAACGGAACCAAAACTCCGGGAACGGACTAGAAACGAGCTAAACATGAGTTTTGGGTCAAACGGGATGACTTGGGTGTTAAGAAAAACTCAAATGCAACTCTTTTCGTACCAAAAGTGGCTAGAACGGTCTTCACGAACGGTTTTCGCATGGTTTGTCGTAACGGAACCAAAACTCCGGGAACGGACTAGAAACGAGCTAAACATGAGTTTTGGGTCAAACGGGATGCCTTGGGTGTTAAGAAAAACTCAAATGCAACTCTTTTCGTACCAAAAGTGGCTTGAACGGTCTTCACGAACGGTTTTCGCACAGTTTGTCGTACCGGAACCAAAACTCCAGGAACGGACTAGAAACGAGCTAAACATGAGTTTTGGGTCAAACGGGATGACTTGGGTGTTAAGAAAAACTCAAATGCAACTCTTTTCGTACCAAAAGTGGCTATAACAGTCTTCACGAACGGTTTTCGCACGGTTTGTCGTACGGAACCAAAACTCCAGGAACGGACTAGAAACGAGCTAAACATGAGTTTTGGGGCAAACGGGATGACTTGGGTGTTAAGAAAAACTCAAATGCAACTCTTTTCGTACCAAAAGTGGCTAGAACAGTCTTCACGAACGATTTTCGCACGGTTTGTCGTAACGGAACCAAAACTCCAGGAACGGACTAGAAACGAGCTAAACATGAGTTTTGGGCAAACGGGATGACTTGGGTGTTAAGAAAAACTCAAATGCAACTCTTTTCGTACCAAAAGTGGCTAGAACGGTCTTCACGAAACGGTTTTCGCATGGTTTGTCATATGGAACCAAAACTCGGACTAGAAACGAGCTAAACATGAGTTTTGGGTCAAACGGGATGACTTGGGTGTTAAGAAAAACTCAAATGCAACTCTTTTCGTACCAAAAGTGGCTAGAACGGTCTTCACGAACGGTTTTCGCACGGTTTGTCGTAATGGAACCAAAACTCCGAGAACGGACTAGAAACGAGCTAAACATGAGTTTTGGGTCAAACGGGATGCCTTGGGTGTTAAGAAAAACTCAAATGCAACTCTTTTCGTACCAAAAGTGGCTTGAACTGTCTTCACGAACGGTTTTCGCACGGTTTGTCGTAACGGAACCAAAACTCCAGGAACGGACTAGAAACGAGCTAAACATGAGTTTTGGGTCAAACGGATGCCTTGGGTGTTAAGAAAAACTCAAATGCAAAACCAAATGTCTTCAGTTTTGGGGAACCAAAAAAGCTAAAGATGAGTTTTGGGTGTTAAGAAAAACTCAAATGCAACTCTTTTCGTACCAAAAGTGGCTAGAACGGTCTTCACGAACGGTTTTCGCACAGTTTGTCGTACCGGAACCAGAACTCCAGGAACGGACTAGAAACGAGCTAAACATGAGTTTTGGGTCAAACGGGATGCCTTGGGTGTTAAGAAAAACTCAAATGCAACTCTTTTCATACAAAATAACGGACTAGAAACGAGCTAAACATGAGTTTTGGGTCAAACGGGATGACTTGGGTGTTAAGAAAAACTCAAATACAACTCTTTTCGTACCAAAAGTGGCTAGAACAGTCTTCACGAACGGTTTTCGCACAGTTTGTCGTACCAGAACCAAAACTCCGGGAACGGACTAAAAACGAGCTAAACATGAGTTTTGGGGCAAACGGGATGACTTGGGTGTTAAGAAAAACTCAAATGCAACTCTTTTCGTACCAAAAGTGGCTAGAACGGTCTTCACGAACGGTTTTCGCACAGTTTGTCGTACTGGAACCAAAACTCCGAGGAACGGACTAGAAACGAGCTAAACATGAGTTTTGGGTCAAACGGGATGACTTGGGTGTTAAGAAAAACTCAAATGCAACTCTTTTCGTACCAAAAGTGGCTAGAATTGTCTTCACGAACGGTTTTAGCACGGTTTGTTGTACCGGAACCAAAACTCCGGGAACGGACTAGAAACGAGCTAAACATGAGTTTTGGGTCAAACGGGATGACTTGGGTGTTAAGAAAAACTCAAATGCAACTCTTTTCGTACCAAAAGTGGCTGAATAGTCTTCACGAACGGTTTTCACGGTTTGTCGTAACGGAACCAAAACTCCGAGAACGGACTAGAAACGAGCTAAACATGAGTTTTGGGTCAAACGGGATGACTTGGGTGTTAAGAAAAACTCAAATGCAACTCTTTTCGTACCAAAAGTGGCTAGAACGGTCTTCACGAACGGTTTTCGCACGGTTTGTCGTAACGGAACCAAAACTCCAGGAACGGACTAGAAACGAGCTAAACATGAGTTTTGGGTCAAACGGGATGACTTGGGTGTTAAGAAAAACTCAAATGCAACTCTTTTCGTACCAAAAGTGGCTTAAACTGTCTTCACGAACGGTTTTCGCACGGTTTGTCGTAACGGAACCAAAACTCGGGGAACGGACTAGAAACGAGCTAAACATGAGTTTTGGGTCAAATGGGATGCCTTGGGTGTTAAGAAAAACTCAAACGCAACTCCTTTCGTACCAAAAGTGGCTAGAACAGTCTTCACGAACGGTTTTCGCACAGTTTGTCGTACCGGAACCAAAACTCTAGGAACGCTAAACTAGAACGAGACAAGCTAAACATGAGTTTTGGAGCTAAACATGAGTTTTGGGGCAAACGAGATGACTTGGGTGTTAAGAAAAACTCAAATGCAACTCTTTTCATACCAAAAGTGGCTAGAACGGTCTTCACGAACGGTTTTCGCACGGTTTGTAAATCGGAACCAAAACTCCGAGGGAACGGACTAGAAATGAGCTAAACATGAGTTTTGGGGCAAACGGGATGACTTGGGTGTTAAGAAAAACTCAAATGCAACTCAATTCGTACCAAAAGTGGCTAGAACAGTCTTCACAAACGGTTTTAGCACGGTTTGTCGTAACGGAACCAAAACTCCGGGAACGGACTAGAAACGAGCTAAACATGAGTTTTGGGTCAAACGGGATGCCTTGGGTGTTAAGAAAAACTTAAATGCAACTCTTTTCATACCAAAAATGGCTATAACAGTCTTCACGAACGGTTTTCGCATAGTTTGTCGTACCGAAACCAAAACTCTAGGAACAGGCTGGAAACGAGCTAAACATGAGTTTTGTGGCAAACAGGATGACTTGGGTGTTAAGAAAAATTCAAATACAACTCTTTACGTACCAAAGGTGGCTAGAACGGTCTTCACGAATAATTTTCGCACACTTTGTCATATGAGAACCAAAACTCCTGGAGCTAAACATGAGTTTTGGGTCAGGCGGGATGACTTGGGTGTTAAGAAAAACTCAAATACAACTCTTTTCGTACCAAAAGTGGCTACAACGGTCTTCACGAACGGTTTTCGCACAGTTTGTCGTACCGGAACCAAAACTCCAGGAACGGACTAGAAACGAGCTAAACATGAGTTTTGGGGCAAACGGCATGACTGGTGTGTTAAGAAAAACTCAAATGCAACTCAATTCTTACCAAAAGTGGCTAGAACAGTCTTCACGAACGGTTTTAGCATGGTTTGTCGTAACGGAACCAAAACTTCGAGAACGGACTAGAAACGAGCTAAACATGAGTTTTGGGTCAAACGGGATGATTTGGGTGTTAAGAAAAACTCAAATGCAACTCTTTTCGTAACAAAAGTGGCTTGAACTGTCTTCACGAACGGTTTTCACATGGTTTGTCGTAACGGAACCAAAACTCCGGGAACGGACTAGAAACGAGCTAAACATGAGTTTTGGGTCAAACGCGATGCCTTGGGTGTTAAGAAAAACTCAAATGCAACTCAATTCGTACCAAAAGTGGCTAGAACAGTCTTCACGAACGGTTTTAGCACGGTTTGTCGTAACGGAACCAAAACTCTGGGAACGGACTAGAAACAAGCTACACATGAGTTTTGGGTCAAACGGGATGACTTGGGTGTTAAAAAAAAACTCAAATGCAACTCTTTTCGTACCAAAAGTGGCTTGAAATGTCTTCACGAACGGTTTTCGCACGGTTTGTCGTAACGGAACCAAAACTCCGGGAACGGACTAGAAACGAGCTAAACATGAGTTTTGGGTCAAACGGGATGCCTTGGGTGTTAAGAAAAACTCAAATGCAACTCTTTTCATACCAAAAATGGCTATAACAGTCTTCACGAACGGTTTTCGCACAGTTTGTCCAGTTTGTCATACCGAAACCAAAACTCCAAGAACGGACTAGAAAAGAGCTAAACATGAGTTTTGGGGCAAACGGGATGACTTGGGTGTTAAGAAAAACTCAAATGCAACTCTTTTCGTACCAAAAGTGGCTAGAACAGTCTTCACGAACGGTTTTCGCACAGTTTGTCGTACCGGAACCAAAACTCCGGGAACGGACTACAAACGAGCTAAACATGAGTTTTGGGGCAAACGGGATGACTTGGGTGTTAAGAAAAACTCAAATGCAACTCTTTTCATACCAAAAGTGGCTAGAACAGTCTTCACGAACGGTTTTCGCACGGTTGTCATATGAGGAACCAAAACTCCGAACGGACTAGAAAGCGAGCTAAACATGAGTTTTGGGGCAAAGGGATGACTTGGGTGTTAAGAAAAACTCAAATATAACTCAATTCGTACCAAAAGTGGCTAGAACAGTCTTCACAAATGGTTTTAGCACGGTTTATCATAACGGAACCAAAACTCCAGGAACGGACTAGAAACGAGCTAAACATGAGTTTTGGGTCAAACGGGATGACATGGATGTTAAGAAAAACTCAAATGCAACTCTTTTCGTACCAAAAGTGGCTAGAACAGTCTTCACGAACGGTTTTCGCACGGTTTGTCGTAACGGAACCAAAACTCCGGGAACGGACTAGAAACGAGCTAAACATGAGTTTTGGGTCAAACGAGATGCCTTGGGTGTTAAGAAAAACTCGAATGCAACTCTTTTCATACCAAAAGTGGCTTGAACTGTCTTCACGAACGGTTTTCGCACAGTTTATCGTACCGGAACCAAAACTCCAGGAACAGGATGGAAACAAGCAAAACATGAGTTTTGGGGCAAACGAGATGACTTGGGTGTTAAGAAAAATTCAAATACAACTCTTTTCGTACCAAAAGTGGCTAGAACGGTCTTCACGAACGGTTTTCGCAGAGTTTGTCGTACCGGAACCAAAACTCCAGGAACGGACTAGAAATGAGCTAAACATGAGTTTTGGGTCAAACGGGATGCCTTGGGTATTAAGAAAAACTCAAATGCAACTCTTTTCATACCAAAAATGGCTATAACAGTCTTCACGAACGATTTTCGCATAGTTTGTCGTACCGAAACCAAAACTCCAGGAACAGGCTGGAAACGAGCTAAACATGAGTTTTGGGGCAAACAGGATGACTTGGGTGTTAAGAAAAATTCAAATACAACTCTTTTCGTACCAAAAGTGGCTTGAACTGTCTTCACGAACGGTTTTCGCACGGTTTGTCGTAACGGAACCAAAACTCCGGGAACGGACTAGAAACGAGCTAAACATGAGTTTTGGGTCAAACAGGATGCCTTGGGTGTTAAGAAAAACTCAAATGCAACTCTTTTCATACCAAAAATGGCTATAACAGTCTTCACGAACGGTTTTCGCACAGTTTGTCATACCGGAACCAAAACTCCAGGAACGAACTAGAAACGAGCTAAACGTGAGTTTTGGGGCAAACGAGATGACTTGGGTGTTAAGAAAAATTCAAATACAACTCTTTACGTACCAAAAGTGTCTAGAACAGTCTTCACGAACGGTTTTCGCAGAGTTTGTCGTACCGGAACCAAAACTCCAGGAACGGACTACAAACGAGCTAAACATGAGTTTTGGGGCAAACGAGATGACTTGGGTGTTAAGAAAAACTCAAATGCAACTCTTTTCATACCAAAAGTGGCTAGAACGGTCTTCACGAACGGTTTTCGCACAGTTTGTCGTACCGGAACCAAAACTCCAGGAACGAGACTAGAAACGAGCTAAACATGAGTTTTGGGGCAAACGGGATGACTTGGGTGTTAAGAAAAACTCAAATGCAACTCTTTTCGTACCAAAAGTGGCTAGAACAGTCTTCACAAACGGTTTTAGCACGGTTTGTCGTAACGGAACCAAAACTCCGGGAACGGACTAGAAACGAGCTAAACATGAGTTTTGGGTCAAACGGGATGACTTGGGTGTTAAGAAAAACTCAAATGCAACTCTTTTCATACCAAAAATGGCTAGAACAGTCTTCACGAACGGTTTTAGCACGGTTTGTCGTAACGGAACCAAAACTCTAGGAACGGACTAGAAACAAGCTAAACATGAGTTTTGTGGCAAACGGGATGACTTGGGTGTTAAGAAAAACTCAAATGCAACTCTTTTCATACCAAAAGTGGCTAGAACTTTGTCTTCACGAACGGTTTTCGCATGGTTTGTCGTAACGGAACCAAAACTCCGGGAACGGACTGGAAACAAGCTAAACATGAGTTTTGGGGCAAGGCGGGATGACTTGGGTGTTAAGAAAAACTCAAATGCAACTCTTTTCGTACCAAAAGTGGCTACAACGGTCTTCACGAACGGTTTTCGCATAGTTTGTCGTGCGGAACCAAAACTCCAAGAACGGACTAGAAACGAGCTAAACATGAGTTTTGGGGCAAACGGGATGACTTGGGTGTTAAGAAAAACTCAAATGCAACTCTTTTTGTACCAAAAGTGGCTAGAACGGTCTTCACAAACGGTTTAGCATGGTTTGTCGTAACGGAACCAAAACTCGAGGAGAACGGACTAGAAACGAGCTAAACATGAGTTTTGGGTCAAACGGGATGACTTGGGTGTTAAGAAAAACTCAAATGCAACTCTTTGTACCAAAAGTGGCTAGAGCAGTCTTCACGAACGGTTTTAGCACGGTTTGTCGTAACGGAACCAAAACTCGAGGGAACGGACTAGAAACGAGCTAAACATGAGTTTTGAGGTCAAACGCGATGCCTTGGGTGTTAAGAAAAACTCAAATGCAACTCTTTTCGTACCAAAAGTGGCTAGAACGGTCTTCACGAACGGTTTTAGCACGGTTTGTCGTACCGGAACCAAAACTCCAGGAACGGACTAGAAACAAGCTAAACATGAGTTTTGGGTCAAACGGGATGACTTGGGTGTTAAGAAAAACTCAAATGCAACTCTTTTCGTACCAAAAGTGGCTTGAAATGTCTTCACGAACGGTTTTCGCACGGTTTGTCGTAACGGAACCAAAACTCCGGGAACGGACTAGAAACGAGCTAAACATGAGTTTTGGGTCAAACGGGATGACTTGGGTGTTAAGAAAAACTCAAATGCAACTCTTTTCGTACCAAAAGTGGCTAGAGCGGTCTTCACGAACGGTTTTCGCACAGTTTGTCATACCGGAACCAAAACTCCAGGAGCGGACTAGAAACGAGCTAAACATGAGTTTTGGGGCAAACGGGATGACTTGGGTGTTAAGAAAAATTCAAATGCAACTCTTTCGTACCAAAAGTGGCTAGAGCAGTCTTCTGACGGTTTTCGCGGTTTGTCGTACCAGAACCAAAACTCCGGGAACGGACTAGAAACGAGCTAAACATGAGTTTTGGGGCAAATGGGATGACTTGGGTGTTAAGAAAAACTCAAATGCAACTCTTTTCGTACCAAAAGTGGCCCAGGGTCTTCACGAACGGTTTTCGCACGGTTTGTCATAACGGAACCAAAACTCCGGGGAACGGACTAGAAACGAGCTAAACATGAGTTTTGGGGCAAACGGGATGACTTGGGTGTTAAGAAAAACTCAAATACAACTCTTTTCGTACCAAAAGTGGCTAGAACAGTCTTCACAAAGCGGTTTTCGCACGGTTCATCATAAACGGAACCAAAACTCCGAACGGACTAGAAACGAGCTAAACATGAGTTTTGGGTCAAACGGGATGACTTGGGTGTTAAGAAAAACTCAAATGCAACTCTTTTCATACCAAAAGTGGCTAGAACAGTCTTCACGAACGGTTTTCGTATAGTTTGTCGTATCGGAACCAAAACTCCAGGAACAGACTAGAAACGAGCTAAACATGAGTTTTGGGTCAAACGGGATGCCTTGGGTGTTAAGAAAAACTCAAATGCAACTCTTTTCATACCAAAAGAGGCTTGAACTGTCTTCACGAACGGTTTTAGCACGGTTTATCATACCAGAACCAAAACTCCGGGGAACGGGGGGACTAGAAACAAGCTAAACATGAGTTTTGGGTCAAACGGGATGACTTGGGTGTTAAGAAAAACTCAAATGCAACTCTTTTCATACCAAAAGTGGCTAGAACGGTCTTCACGAACGGTTTTCGCATAGTTTGTCGTACCGGAACCAAAACTCCGGGAACGGACTAGAAATGAGCTAAACATGAGTTTTGGGTCAAACGGGATGACTTGGGTGTTAAGAAAAACTCAAATGCAACTCTTTTCATACCAAAAGTGGCTATATGAGTCTTCACGAACGATTTTCATACAGTTTGTCGTTATGAGAACCAAAACTCTGGACTAGAAACGAGCTAAACATGAGTTTTGAGGCAAACGGGATGACTTGGGTGTTAAGAAAAATTCAAATACAACTCTTTTCGTACCAAAGGTGGCTAGAACGGTCTTCACGAATAATTTTCGCACACTTTGTCATAACGGAACCAAAACTCAGGAAACGGACCGGCTAAACAGGCGGGATGACTTGGGTGTTAAGAAAAACTCAAATACAACTCTTTTGTACCAAAAGTGGCTAGAACGGTCTTCACGAACGGTTTACGCACGGTTTGTCGTAACGGAACCAAAACTCAGGAAGCGGACTAGAAAGGAGCTAAACATGAGTTTTGGGTCAGACAGGATGACTTGGGTGTTAAGAAAAATTCAAATACAACTCTTTTCGTACCAAAGGTGGCTAGAACGGTCTTCACGAACGGTTTTAGCACACTTTGTCATATGGGAACCAAAACTCCTAGGAATGGAGTGGAGCTAAACATGAGTTTTGGGTCAAATGGGATGACTTGGGTGTTAAGAAAAACTCAAATGCAACTCTTTTCATACCAAAAGTGGCTAGAATTGTCTTCACGAATAATTTATACACTTTGTTGTATGAGAACCAAAACTCGGACTAGAGCTAAACATGAGTTTTGGGGCGGGATGACTTGGGTGTTGAGAAAAACTCAAATGCAACTCTTTTTGTACAAAAGTGGCTTGAAGCTGTCTTCACGAGCGGTTTTAGCATGGTTTTGTCGTAACGGAACCAAAACTCAGGAACGGACTAGAAATGAGCTAAACATGAGTTTTGGGGCAAACGGGATGACTTGGGTGTTAAGAAAAACTCAAATGCAACTCTTGTCGTACCAAAGGTGGCTAGAACGGTCTTCACAAACGGTTTTAGCATGGTTTGTCGTAAACGGAACCAAAACTCCGGAACGGACTAGAAACGAGCTAAACATGAGTTTTGGGTCAAACGGGATGACTTGGGTGTTAAGAAAACTCAAATGCAACTCTTTTCGTAACAAAAGTGGCTTGAGCTGTCTTCACGACGGTTTCGCACGGTTTGTCGTGCCGGAACCAAAACTCCGGGAACGGACTAGAAATGAGCTAAACATGAGTTTTGGGGCAGACGGGATGACTTGGGTGTTAAGAAAAACTCAAATGCAACTCTTTTCGTACCAAAAGTGGCTAGAACGGTCTTCACAAACGGTTTTAGCACGGTTTGTCATAACGGAACCAAAACTCTGGGAACGGACTAGAAACGAGCTAAACATGAGTTTTGGGGCA